>VZUI01040636.1:0-19334 GCA_013401135.1 Cettia cetti
GGTTCCCTAGGAGCTGTGTAAGAGGATTTCCCATAGCCACACACCCTTGATGTGGTTAGCCCTGGGACTCTCATCTTGAGGCAGCCAAGCTTGCCCTGGTTGGCATGGCCCACTCCCAAGGAGGAAGCAAGGGCCTGGGCATTGCCACTTTGGACTCCAGCCAAGTCATTCAGTTTAAAGCCCATCTCACCAAATTGGCTAGTCCGCTGCCCGAGTTTCTCTTGCCCTTTTCAGACAGGTGGATCCCATCCCTTCCTAACAGGCTACAGTCATTGAAGTACAACTCATTGTCATAAAAGCCATTGTCTTAAACATCTTTTTGCCTGCTCAGTTCTGAGCTTTTCCAGCTTTTCTGAGCTTTTCTAGGAACTTAGGTGAGGCATTGGAGCTGAAGTTACAGCAGCCTTTTGTGGTCACACATGGAAGGCTGACTGCCATCCATTTCTCAACTGCGTGCCCCAAGTTACCCCTGTACCAGAAGGAGGTGGGGAAGTCTTATGAGCTTCATGCCTTTTTCATGCATTTTACATTTGGGGGTCTTCTCCATAGTGAATTTTGAGGAATACTTTTCCTATTGCAGCCTTTTACCCAGTTGGAAGACTCAAGATATAACATTTTTTTTAACATAAAACAATAAACATGGCTTAATCTGTGATAGATTTGACCTCAGCTGGCTTCAAGATGTCTGTTCAGCCCCATCTCCTCAAGAGGACATTCATTTTCCCTCCTTCTCAACAGGACAGGGAAAAAATAGGATGAGAAAGTTCACAGGTCAAGATAAAGACAGAGTACATAGATCATTTACTATTCACTGTTACAAAAAACAGATTCAACTTGTAGAAGAAAAATTTATTGCCAATTAAAAATAGAGTAGGATGGAGACAGAAAAAAGGCAAAACTAAAATTACCTTTCCCCTACACCTCCCTTCTTCCTAAACTCACTTTACTCCTTCATTCCTGCATTTTCTCCTCTCTCCCCAAACAGTACAAGTGGGTGCGGGGGTTGCACTTAATCTCTGCAGCTTGTCTGTTTTCACACTGTTGCTCTGCTCCAGCCTGGGGACCCTCCCATGGGATACAGTCCATGGTTTCTTCTCGCAAGCTGCAGCTCTTCAAGCACTGCTCTAGCACAGGTCCTTTCCACAGGGTACAGTCCATTAGGAAAAAGCTGCCTCAGTGGGGGTCCCTATTGGGCCACAGTTCCTGCTTTCCTTTTGTGGACTCTCCATGAGCTGCAGCTTCCCTCAGGACACAGCCACTTGCTCCAGCCTGGGTTCCTCCGCAGGCTGCCATCTGGATATCTTGTCCAGTGTGTTTCTCCATGAGCTGGCATAGGGACAACCTGGTCCACCGTGGTCTTCTTCATGGCTCACAGGGGAATCTGCTACAGTGCCTAGAGTAGCTCTTCCTCTCCTTCTCCATTGACCTTGGTGTCTACAGAGCTACTTCTCTTACATTTTTCTTACTCTTCTTTCTTGCAGCTGCTGCGTAACATTTCTTACCTTTTCTTAAGTTTTCAGAGACATGCCATGCCATCATCTTTGCTGTTTGGCTCAGCAGTGTCCTGCAGTGACTCAATTTTGGAACTGGCTGGAACCAGCTGTTTCTGGCATATTGGATTGCATTTCCAAGGAAAGAAATATTCATGTTTCAACTTTAAAAAGTTATATATTCAACTTTAAAAAGTTTCAACTTTAAAAAGTTATATAATGTGGACTTATTCTGGATGTCTTCAACACTGTCTTTTTATTCAGCTGCTCTATGTGTTTCTTTACACTGTTCATACTTTAATCAATTTGGGTCAGACAGAAGCCCAAAGTGAATGCACTCCTGTTTCTCTACTCAATTCCAAACTTCTGTTTTCAGTGGTTTGAAAAAAAATTAATCAAGGGTTTACACTATACTATTCTATGTGTGATCGTGTTGCTTATAGTTCGTGAATACTCAGTGGTCAAAATAGTCTGCAGGCATTGTCTGCCACATGTATTAAATAAATAAAAATTATAGTAGGTGACCTTTCATAACAAATTAATTTGTCTTCACTGTTTCCTTATATAACCTCTTAAGGCTGCATGGTTTGAAAAGTCATACAGGCAAAAGCCTCTTCATATTGTAACAGTGTTTAGTTTCCCTTTAAGTATTACCTTCTCTCCTATTCCTATTATCTAGGCTCCCTTCCCAGGGTTTTCAGTCAGCTAGAAAAAAAAAAAAAAAAGCTTCTCTTTTCTCCCCTACATGCTTGAAATGAAATGTAGGTGGTAATCAATATAGATGAAACATCAGAAAAGCTCCTGCCAGCCTCTAAGGAATTATTTGGTTATTTTTGCCTGCATAATCGACTGAGTTGCTGTGTGTATTTCTCATTCTCAACCTTGGAAAAGCCTATGTTCTAGTTGCATTCTCACAGATTATCCTAGAGAAGTGTGAGGAGCAATACAATTGAGTAAAATGCCTGGAATTTCGCACATGGCTTGTGATAGTCACTGATTTCCCTTTTAGGAACAACATATTATTTGACCTGACTACATCACACTTCTTTTGCATGTATCTCTCTGCTGTTCAGCATGGAAGAAAATCATTGTGGTGGAAGAGACTGACATGCCAAGCACAAGATTGTGTTTCTTTCTTACTCTTAAACATTCCCTTGAATATATAGTAGATGAGTACCTTAACACTTGCCTTTCTGATTTAGCTGCATGTTCTGGAACCTTCTTTTGATAACTGAAAGATGGGGCCAGAATGTGAAGGATCCTTAGTGCATGTCTGGGTTAATCAGCATGTTAGTCTCTTAGCGTGTTAGTTAGGGTTGCAAAGGTTCTGACTTCTGCTCCTTGAGAGACTCCAGTTCCAGCCAATTCACCATTTATATGTGAGGTGCATACATGTTGGCTAGTATAAAGTAATCTTACAGATTAAATGATATTGTCATTACAGAATATTTGTAGCTAATGAAATAAGAATTAACACTGAAATAAGGGTGTGGCTGTGAGTTCTGACACTCTTCAATTTCTCCAGAATTCTATAACATGTTAGAAAAAGCATTACTTTTAAAAACTCTGGCCACTTGAAGTCAAAACATTCAAAAGTTTTCAAAAGCTGCTCTACTGAGGTACACTCAAGAGATTTGCTTTTTCTAAAAATTCTACACAGCCATATAATGTTCATGCAAAGAGGAGTTTTGCATAGAGAAATCTTTGTCCAGTTTGTTTTTAACTATGATGTGCAGCAATCCCCCAGGAATATATTTTGTCCTTCCAAACAAAATATCAACTTAGCTTCTTTTATTTTTGATGTTGCCTGTCCCAAGGTGTGCCATTCTCTCAGAGAAGAGGTTCCGGATGATAAAGCACATACCTGAATCAAAACACAAAACAGTGTAAGAACAAATGAGAAAAATTCAAACTGTCCCCAATTAATTTAGAAGGAACTGTAAGAGCCTTCATCTGGCAACCTTCTACAGTTCCTTCTATATAGTTAGGAACAGAACACTACATCATAAAGGCGCGATCCTTCAAATTCACATTAAAGTCAATGTGTAATAGAATAAAGACTGATGATGGAGCTAAATTCAGTTGAAATTTTTCCAAAGTATTTTGATGAGGAGGAGGATCTGTTTATGTGCATATTTTGGAGTGGCTTTGCTTTTTCATCCCTTTAAATAATAATGCTGTAAAAGTCCTAAATCTCATCCTAGGAATTATGAGTGAGGATGAGTTGCACAGGGTATAATCAAATGGGAATTGATTTTTTTAAAAAAAAAGAGAACAAAAAAGCAAGTTGCACTAAATAGCTGTAAGGCTAGCATCACTAAAACAATTTTTTTAAGTTTGTGTTCTTAGGTACCATATGCATGGTATATTTACAAATTTAACTACTTGTATTTTAAAGATACTGGAAATCAAAACACTGCACTTTCCTGAAGTGGTTAGCAGGAGATGTAGCAGAGAGAGTTAGAATGTGTGAAAGGCCCAGTATGGATTTGATTTTTTGTTGCCATAGGCATCCCAGCTGTGTTAAGACCCAGCTTTCTGGAAGATGAGATACTTACCTGCAAAGAGCACTAGCAGGTACATTTTCAGAACATAGGGGAAGTAGATTGAGAATGTGAATGGAAATGGTAGCTTGATGGAGTATGTGCCAAAGGATTCAAAATAAGGCAGTGATACACAAATTGCAAATCCTGCCAAAAAAAAAAAAAAAAAAAAAAAAAAAAAAGTTAAAAGTTAATCCTTAGTACAAAGAAAGCAGATCATCAAAAAGCTTAATGAACAAGTCAGTTACCTTTCAGATTTTATAAACCTATACATATATATATGTAATCATATACATATGCATGTTTTCTCCTTGAGTTCAGTTTTGTAGGTTTGGGTTGCTAATTGCTCTAAATACTAGAATTAATAAATATATCTTATTCACTAACAAGTGCTGTCAGAAACAAGTGCTGTCAGAAACAAGTGCTTTCAGCGTGTTCTCAGTGGCAGGTTTCTGTTTGGCCTCAGTGGGGGAGAAACTTTGGAACTTGCTGTCTAGTATGCTCAGTCTAGAAGAGAGGAATCTATATATCTTTTATGAGTGTATCTTTCAGCTTTACTGAGACAAGAAGAATATTTTCCCATATTTTTAGAAACTTAAACAAAACCAAGCAAACAAAAAACCCCAGGAACTACCAGACACACAGGCCCCAAACCCCAGACAGTGCCTATTAAAGAAAAAATAACAGAAAAGAGAGACAGAAGTGACATACAGGTTAATATGAAGGTACATGAACATTTATGACAGCTTTGGCAGCACATGAACTGTGTTAAATGGCAATTGAAGTGATCACATTTTACTGAAGAATATTAAAGAAGCAAGTGGTTGGTACCCTTCCCATCTCCTTACCTTTAGCCAGAACTGAAAGTGGATAAAGTGGGATGCACAGTGAGAAGTTGAGCCATGTTAGTGGTAGGTAGTATATGCCCATCCTTGCCAACATGTTGTATGTGTACCTGCAATAAGAGGAAAGCAGATGAGCTAAGAGGAACTTGTGATGTCTTTAGAATAAAAATATACTATTGGAAAATTCAAAGGAATTGCAGAAGAGCTGGGAGCTGTCTGACTAAATTTCAGAGCCAGCAACAGTTTTTGGTCAGGCTCCAGTGCCTGAAAGTAGATGGTTTATGTTTTCAGAAGAGTTATCTGTGGTGCTACCTTAGAGCAGGTAGACAGCAATAAAGCCCTCCAAACAGAAAGCTCTATCAGAAACCATCAGGATTTTATACCGGTCCATCAGAAAATGGATTTCAGATGGGAGTGTCACAACTGAGAGGGGCAGGCAGAATCTCACTGTTGCTTGGGACCAAGACAATCCTAATTTATGACTGCTGATCTAGCTGAATTACTGCTGAAGAAGTTTAAATAAGAAAGCAATTCCAAGTACATAACCTGTAGTACAACTGCCCCTCTCCTGGACCTTAGTAGGGGTAGTAGTCCAAAAAAAGCAGTTGCTCATCAGTGTATTGCAGCATTTTATTTTTACTGTGGCTGTTATTGTTGCTCATTGGGAGACCAGAATGCTTAGCACTTCAGTCTCCAATGGTGACCTGATCTTGGTTTGATCTTAAAGTGGTACAGCTGCTCTCCCAGCACTGAGAAACAGGTCTGATTGCATTTTTGGTCAGCTGAAAGACTTTCTGCACTGTGGGCCTGCTAGAGGTGTGTAAATATATTACCCAAGACTTTCTGACAGATGAAACTAGTGTTTAAAACACTTCCTATATTCCCTTCTTATTGATTAATTTTGCATCATACTTGGACTGTAGAAGAGTGTGGTAGGCTGAAAAGGGACCATAAAAAGTAAACAGCGACTCCCTCTCTATACAAATTCCATGGGTTGTTATATTATAACCAAGAAAGATCAGAACTTGCTCTCAGTATATCACTAGCCATCATGCATAATAAATAGTCCTTCAGACAAATTTATGTACCTGAAAGTTTATGTGGAAAAACTTGTAATACTTCAAGAGTAGTTGGCTAAGGGATTAGAGAGATCCCTATGCACTTTTAGACATGAATACTTCTTTGAGATACTAAGAAGCGGCACAGATGCTGTAAAATAAATCAGGTAAAAATTCTGAGTTCGTATGAGTTGTGATATGGTTTATTTGAATTGGTCATTTGCTGCTATAGACCACAGTAGCTTTCCTGTTAAACAGCTGCTGTTACTGCTGTGGTGCTTAACTGTTCTTTAGCAAGGGTAGAAAATAATGATGCATCAAGGGTATTATTATACGCTGACAGAACTTCACAGCCAATGTTGCTTATACTTTTGGCATTTCTCCATCTGCACTGAACCCTTTCATTTCAGTTTAGGTTCTACTGGTTTAGTTTTTCAAACTTCAAAAAGAAATGGGGTGGATCTATAATCAAAACAATTAATACAAGTAGCAGCCTATTGAAATGTATTTCAAAATACTCTGAAGCTGACTTAAAATCTTTATCAGTTCTCTCTGACACTTTCCTGTTTCAGATCTTTTTTATAACATAAGCTTCCTTTGCTGCTTAAAACCATATACTTCAGTCAGTCCCCTAAGCAATATATTTAAATTAGCAGAAAGCCATTTTAGCAGAAAAAAAAGTTTTGCTGCAATACATAGGTGGCTGTGAGAGCTGTATCTGCTTAAAATGCTTCTTAATTCTGTATATATCTGCTCTAACAAACTGAGCTGCATAGAGGCTTACATTACATATGAGAAATGTTTGTTATCTTGTGGTGTGATAAATGCCCTACTACACCAAAACTCTCGGTCTCCTGCAGAGAGTTCTTAGCTTTTTGGAACACACAGTGCAATTAACCCAGAATAATCTTTCTGCCTTTGCAAGAAGTTCTGCTGGTGCTGTCTTACTGTGCTGTCCATCTTGAATCAAAGTGGATAAAAAAAATTAAAAAACAACAGGATGGTTATGGCAACCATGATGATTTCAGGAATTGCTGTTCTCCAGAAGGTAGTTGCGATTGCCTTCGAAATTTTTGTTAAAAATGTCAAAGCCTTTGAAGTACAAATGTTAATGCAGTCTGCTAATGCATTACTCTATCTTACATCTGTAAATTACTCTGCCTCTTAACCATGTGGATTTTTGTAAAAATCATTAAATAACTTAAAAAGTTCAAGCTTTTATTTATAAATAGGTAATACACTTTGCCAATTTTGAAAAATTAAATAAGCCTGCTGCACAATGGGGGTGGAGTTCTGCTGGCAAGAATAACCCATTTTCTCTCATGGTTTTGATGTTGACTCCTTACCTGACCACATCTAATAAATTCCAAAGGAAAAATAAAACACAAACGACATATTTCCCTTGAACTTCTTCCTGACTGTTGATCACGACAAATAAAACAATTATTCTCTCAGTGATCTGAAAAGAAAAGAAAACTTTGAATTCAGGTAGCACCTTCTGTAACTATTCTTTCTGTGGCCTTTTGGCAAAATAGGAGGCCACTAATGGATCCAGTTTCTTTACACAAAATCAGCAGTGAATATTTTGTTTCATGGCCTGTTTTTGTCCAAGGTCCATCAGCAAAGGGAAGTGGAAAGTGGACACTGCTGACTGCAGCATCAAAGACCTCTCACAGTACGTGTGGCAGTCAGCTTGCCAGCTGGGATGACTTGGGTTTGAAGTCAAGGAAACCTGGGGATGAGCCCACAGAGGTCATGGCAACAAGGGCTACTCCTGGTTCACCTGACTACGTGGAGGGCTTGCAGGGATAAGCTTCCTTGCTTGTAAGCTGGCTGGGAGGCAGTAGGATACAGAGGGCCCTTCTTGCGGGGCGGGGGGTGTCATACACCAGAAAGTACTAATTTTGCACTCCCAGATCTGTTTTTCATATCTTGGAAATCTGTGTCCCAAGGAATCTCTTTCATGTAAGATTTGCAGAAAGAAGGAGGAAAAGTACAATTCCTTATCTTTCTTTCCATCTTATTCTTGATTACGGGAAGTGGGTTTAAGCTTGTCACTTATGTGAATGATTGCCATAGCATTTGTGTCCTAACATTTTTCTAGTAGTTGAACTTTATCCAACCCACAAATGAAAAGATAAAGTGGGTTAAACAGGCAGTGTCTCCAGCTTAAAATAAATACTTTGGTAACATTAAAACTGGAGAAATTAAAAACAAGTGTATCTTTTTTCAGCTTTCCTGACAACTTTTCCAGCAGTATCCATGCCCAGCCCTGTAAAGTAAATGTAACAGTACTGCCCAACATGGTCAAGCTGTCCCATAACAGTAACAGTTCACTCTGATTTACACTCTATTTGAAAGTGTTGAAGTAGAAATCATGCACCTAAGCAGTTGGTATGAACTGATATAGCTTCAGTAGGTTGGGATCTTTAACCAATGCCATGTCTTCCATAAAGTACATTAGTTGTAATGATTTCACAAGTTGAGATGTCCAGTCAGTTAAAAGTTACAGAATTAAAGTTATTTTTATAAGTGCTGTTATTCTTCATTGGTTTCCCCAGTAAGAACAAATTAAAAATTTTGCCTCTCTGCACGTTTGTGTGGCAGTTTTGCTACGTAACATTTCCAGGTTCCTGCATGGACCATTCTGGCCACAAACTGTTCTTCTGCAGGCCACGTTTGTCAGATAAAGCAGCCTTCACTTCACTATTCAGCAAAATTACGTCAGAGCAATTTTTAATACAGAAAGAGAGCACGTCTATCCCCCAGGGATCTGGTTCCTCATCTTGGAAAGCACTGAGGGGGCACAAGAGCTAAAAACGGTTTTCCTGCTTCTCACCCTCCTATGACTGTCATCTTGTGCTGCTGATCCCATAGGTCCCTAACTGAGGAACTGATTTTTAAAAAGGTCAGATGGTGGCAGACTTCTGTATAGATGGGCCAGGAAACAGAAAGTGAGAGCTAATATGTCCTGTGCTGAGGAACATGGCAAAACCTTGGGGGAACTGGAAGTATTGATACAGATCTGAAACCACATAGAACAGAGATTCATAGAACAAGAAACATGACAGGGCAACCATCACAAGAAGGAAATCAAAACAAAGGTAAAAGGTGCATGAGCACTGGGTGGGATTGTGTGCTGGAGAGAACAGATAAAATAGAATCTGAGTTTAAATTGTTAGATGAAGAGTGGTAAAGAATGCAGCACATAATTTTGTTCTCACCCTAAAATCAGACTTGAGATGTGGAGAGAAAGTCTGCAATATTATTAATGCAAGAGCTGTTTCAGGGAATTGCCACAGGTGGTTGTCCTAGAGACCAAGGACTTCATCATGACAGTGAAAAGACAGACATGTTCCTAGATGTCAGAGCTGGAAGATTTTCCAAATGGTCACTCACTTTTGAAAGAGTAGCTGGATGAAAATGTGCTAGAAAACAGCATGGGATAAACGATTGGGATCTGATTCCATTTCAGTGAGAGAAAGGACAAGTAGTAGGAAAGTAGTTACCATTTCAAACTCCAGTTTCAAACCCCAGTTTCAAATGGATGTGTTCTGGCCAGTAAGACAGAAAGACTATGGAGGCCCACAATTCAGCCCTATAATCTAGAAACTGAAGAAGCTGTGGATTTTCTTCTCTCCCCAGGATACAAGCAGAAACATGAGGCAGCGAGAACCAACTACCTGGGCCTCAGCATATTTCCCCCATCAGAGATTCATATTGGGAATGGAGGCATGCACATTACACATGATGGAACTCAGTAATCAGACTCAGTAAAGTATGTTAAGCACCTGCAAAAGCAGGAAATTGAACATGGCACAAACTGATCATTTTGAGGTATTTTGTTCCTGTCAGCTGCAGTCTCACCTGGCAAGCAATAGGCTGCACAAAGCAGCCACAAGACACTGAAACTGGTTGCCTGCCTGCTTGCCTTCATTCTCTTTCCTTTCATAGCACTCCTAGCTTTAGGTAACTCACACAAATCAAAGGTAAATGCAGGGATTAGTAAAAGTCTGGGGACATTTTCTGCAAGTGAAGGGGCAGGGTGCTTCTTGGAGAAGAGTAGTACATGTTGATATTGTGTTGATATATGTACACACATATCTGTATGCATATATACATGAAGTCATGTACATTTATAAAGACACACACATATACACATAGATAAATTGCATGTGCTGCTGCTCAGCCATGGATCATTTCCTGGATGAATAATCTGTCCTTGCATGAATAAAGATGTGATATTCTCTGTAGCTACTCCCTAGCTTTAAAATAAAAAAATTAAAAAATAATTAAAAAAAAACAAACAAAAGTACAAATCCTATGTTTTCACACTCATGAAAAAGAAGTATGTGCTAACATATCACAAAGCATAAATACAATGTTTACAGTTTTCATTCCTTCTTTAAAATCAAATTGTAATTACCTTCTATTTCTGATACTGATCTCTTACAGGATACAGCAAGTTCTGTGGAGTGATATAAATTTCTGCAAGGCAGATGAGTTTTTAATCAAGTAAGCAAAACAGAGCAAATTTGGCTAGAGAAAAGAGCACATTCACTTCCATTTTTTAATAGCCATGACTGTGCAATTTCATACTCAGTACCTGAAATACGTACATAGTTCTTCAATTTAGTGTGTATTAAAAAAAAAAAAAAAAAAAAAAAGAGAGAGAGAAAAGTGCCACTAAATATTTAAAGTTTAAAAATTATGGTTTTGATCATTGATAAATCATTGGCTTTTGGTTTGGTAAATCTGTTTGCACAGGATGAGGAACTGCTCTTTGTTTCACAAAAACACCAGTCTTTTCTTAGACTTTTCCTCTCTCCTTGCTATGGCACCAGTCCTGTCAGCCTTTACTCCCTAGCCAGACTAACACATTTCATTACCTTCTGTTTTGGTGACAACAATGACATGTTAGATGTTCTCCTGCCCTCCTCCAATTATTCAAGGTGTAAATGGCCTGAAAGACATCCCTTTGCACTAGCTTTGTGACGATCCCCTGCCTCACCCTACCCCAGCACATCCATCACACAGGACTCAACCTTCTTTCATGGTGAGACTTGGCCTTGACCTACATTGCTCTTCTCAGGTGCCTGGTGGCCTGAGGCTTTGTCCCTCAATGAGATTTTTCAGAAGACTCCTCTGAGTTTGTTTTTCCACTGTCTACATCATGTATCTCAAAGTGTTTTTCTTAAATGCTACTAAACCACAGCAAATGCAATACTAGGCAGAAATCTTTCACTCAAGGATTCATTTACATCTTGTACTTCCTATAATGCCTACTGAGCAAACTGCCACCACAGGGCCCTTTCAGAGCTTGTTTTATTCAATGTTGATTTGTGCCTCCACCCATGTGCTTTCCTAAAATTGCCTGAGTCAGCTGTTCTCTCATCCTAGTGATCACCCAAGCTGAACTTCACTGTGGATGTGCATGCATATGCCTGTTATGAGGGATGCATAGAGAGGTATGTTTTATGCTAAGAATAGGTGATGGGAGCACAGAACCAGGCAGCTACTATCAATTTTTTGCACCTTTATCAGTGCTCTGACTGTGCAGCAGTCTAGTAGGCTGCAGCAAGGTAAACATCTCTTAACTAACTTTCCTTCCATAGTTCATTGTGGAAAATAGACCTTTTTCTTTTCTTCCTAAGAGTGAAGAAAGTGTGATGAAGCATGTGGGACTAGTGTTGGCACGCAGCTGCTTAACCTACACCCTCAGCAAAACAGGGACAGCAGTCTCCACCAAAGAGCTTATACATCTTGTTTAGACAGCATGAGACTGCTGCTAACATCCAGGGAAGAGAGTTGTTCATGGTGAGAGTGCAACTGGGGAAAGAACCAAGTAAGGATCTAAAACTATATTTGGAGTGAGATGGACACTGAGAGTCACAGTGCCATTTGGTTCCCTGAGCTGCCTCTCCATGCTGCCCAGGAGAGCACGGCACTAACTGCACTGCCCAAGAAAGGTCAGAGTTTCCTTGCTCAGAAAGTCCACTTCGTACTAATGTCATTTGTGGCAACAGAGAACAGTTTGTGCAGGCTTCCCTGATCTCTGCCTTGTGTAAGTCTGCCTAGGAAAGAAACAGACTATGTCAGGGTTGGGGAATGCATAAACTCTGCCAGGACAAGGCTTGCTTTAATGACTAAGAACAGGCTGCTCTTCTTTCCAAGACGTGAGATTTGTTACAGGTCATACTAGATAGGTGTCTTCTTTTCTCCCCTAGATTAGCATCAAAGCATGTAGATTTAGGTAGGGAGAAGAAGTAATTTACATTTTGATCTTACTTAGCAAATACTTAGGGAGCAGTGTAAAGAACAGAGATCTGTATTAGTCAATAAGTTGATTAGTTATTTAGACGATTAGTTAATGGAGATTTGAAAAGAGGAACACCTTCATCCCTGAATATGTAATTTGACAAAAATGGGCTATCCAGAAAACGAAAAACATAACTAACTACTCTTGGTCTTCTACCTTCTGACTGCTGAGAGAAATATGAATTTCACCATTATTTAAATACTAAGGATGGAAAATTTTGAAGACAAATTCAAGTAATCATTTTGCTTTTTCCAGTGCATTAAGAAAAAATAACAAAACCTGAGATTAGCACCCAAGAGGGAAAAAAAAGTAGCATGGCAAGGAAAATGTCAGAGTATCATCTTACTTTCTGCTATAGCATGTGATGTTTTGGCTGGTTCTTTGCCTACAGCTGACAAACTACTAGGGGCAAAGACCAGCCTGGTTAAACAGAAAACATACTGAAAGTAAGAGAAAAAGAAGAGAGTGTATCACCTCTGGAAGGAGGGGAAGATAACTTGGAGGGACTACAGGGATGCTGGAATGTTATGTAGGGAGAAACTTAGAAGGGCCAATCTCCCCTGGAGTTTAATTTGATCACTGCATTTGGCCATGCACCAACTTCTGCTGGTGGCCACTCATCTGGACGTTTTCTGGGCCTGTGTTGGGTACCAAGCATGGGATACTCACTATTCAGTTTCACTCAAAAAAAAAAAAAAAAAAAAAAAAAAAAAAAAAAAAAAAAAAAAAAAAAAAAAAAAAAAAAGTTGACAAGACAGTTCTTTCCCAACCAGCCCAGTTCTGAGGAAGCAATTCCAGCAGTACTATCAGCAAACCAAGCTGCCTGAGGAAGGGTGGAGGTGCAACATTCAGGGAAGTTCAGCCTGGGCCTGTCTCCAGGGGCAGCCATGGCTGACATGTGTCATGTCATGAATGAAGAGTCTTGAGAACAAACTTACCTGCAAAAACCTGGGGAGGAGACGGCTTTTGTCAATGCCAATGAGAATGTGTAGGATCTCCAGTACAGATAACAACTGGCAAAGGCGCATTACAAGTCCTATGGAGTGAAACGTGTCAGCCAGTGAATCTACAGACAAAATTAAGAGGAAGATTAGAGGATGATTATATAGTAAAAGTCTGGAGCAACTACTAGGTTTGCTTTTACACTGTCATCACTGGAGATGACAAGAAATAAAGTTCGTGCAGTACTAAACTTCTGGGTAGCAGAAGAAAATCAGGGAGTGGAGGAGGCAATCCACTCCGTGTGCATGGCTCTGACACAAAGGCAGTAAGCTGAGAAAAGAAGCCCTATGCCTAATGCATGGGCAAACATTGTGCAGGATGTGTTGGTTCAGAGGTACTGCTTTAGGGTATTTCTAAATAGGAGAAAATGTTGAGGAAATGCATGAGGAATTTCTAAACACTAGGAGTTGTTGAGTTCCTGCCTGTATCTGCACTGTCTAAACAAGTAGTCCAGAAAGTAGATATTTATGTGTCTACAACTCTCCACCATTTTAAGTAATTTTAAATTTCCAGTCACTAGTTTTCTATTATTGTGCCTGAACCCCAGGCAACATAAAGAGAAATATATTGCAGTGTTTTTGGAGATAGAGAGTCATGTCCAATAACTCTCCTGGTGGCTTCAGTAAGATTAATATTGCCATAATGACTGGTCCTAGTAACATTTAGTTTTATGTCTAATTCAAATGTTACTAGCATGCCACTGAATATTGAAGTTCATTAGCAAAACAAGAATTTGTATGACAAGGGTAGAAGACAGGCACAAGTAATTTGTTCAGAGTTTTTAAGAGAGTGTCTTTCTGATTGAATTACAGTCCCTGGTATTGGACATACACATGTTCAGAATATTGACTTTATCTCTAATTTGACATTTCTGTGTGTCTGCTGCTTAAAATGTTCAAGGAAAATAGAGAAGAAACCTTACCTTTTCCAAACGTCATGAACCTGATGATCATATTTGTAAATATCCACGAATGTCCACAGAATTGCATTAAGTCATACACAAACAGGTACACGTTCATGGTAAATCTGTGGAAAATTAAAATAATAAGCTATATCCAACAACATTGTAAGAAATTGCACCCTCTTTGGACATGTTAATAAATCAAAGAAAAATAGCTGAAATTGAAAGCTGCCCTACTTAGAAGGACTTGGGGTTGCTGTGGAGGAGAGGCTGCACATGACCCAGCAATGGGCACTCACAGCCCAGGAACCAAACGTGTCCTGGGCTGCATCCAGAGCCCCGTGGGCAGCAGGGCCAGGGAGGGGATTCTGCCCCTCTGCTCTGCTCGGCTCAGACCCCACCTGCAGGGCTGCATCCAGGACTGGGGCCCCAGCACAGGAAGGACATCAGTTTCTTGGAGGGAGTCCAGAGGAGGGTCAACAAGATGATCAGAGGGATCAAGCACTTCTCCTGTGAGGAAAGGCTGAGAGAATTGGGATTGTTCAGCCTGGAGAGGAGAAGGTTTCAGGGTGACCTCATTGTGGCCTTCCAGTATCTGAAGCAAATTTTAAAAATACTTTTGACAGGAGCATATAGTGACAGGACAAGGGAGAATGGCTTTAGACTGAAAGAGGGCAGGGTAAGATTAGATATTAAGGAAACAGTCTTTATTATGAAGGTGGTGAGGCACTGGCAGAGGTTCCCCAGAGAAGCTGTGGATGCCCCATCTCTGACAGTGTTCAAGGCCACAAGAGGGATGGCATTCTGAGCATCTTGGACTAGTGGAAGGTGTCCCTGCCCATGGCAGGGGTGTTGGAACTAGATAAAACTGAGTGGAACTTAACAATTCTTAATGTCCCTTCTAACCCAAGCCATTCTTAGATTCTGTGAAATATAAACAGATCAGTGAAAACTGCGTGTGTCTCTCAGAGATCCCAGAACAGAACTTTGTCTAATGGATTAAAGGCTCCCTTTGTTGCTATACTTAGGATATGCCCAGAAAAATTTTCAGAGTTCCCACCAATCATTAGGGTGATCTGTGGCCATCAAGTGAAATTTGTGCCTCCAGAGGAAGTATCTAAACAAAGACACTCCATTAACTTCTGGATTCAAGTTGCATTTAGTAAACAAACTCTTCTCCTGTGGGAGAAGACTAACTTTTGCAGCTATTCTAACCTAATTTTCATGGACAATCTGACTTACTTACAAAACTTCATAAGCTCTGGTATACCTAATTTCTCGTAAATGTATTTTCTTCTGGTCTGTTCTGAAAAGAGAGGCTTACCTGTCCTCCAGGTATAAGACTACTTTTTAGGAAATTAACTTGTTAATTTTCTACTAGAATTTATCTCCTGTGTTAAAGCTAATAATTTCCTGCCCTCGTAAGTAGTATTCTCTTCAAGTTGATCCTGTGTGTTCCTGTGGTAAGTCTCTGTCAAAAACCTTCATTTCACTTATATCTGTACATTAACAAATGGAATAAATTTCACTGTTCAAAAATATCTAAATTTGATAAATGCCTATCCTTGATTCCTAGCTTTGGACCATAAGTAACAGTACAGCCAATTGATCTAGATAAACTGATCTTCTAAATTTTTATTCTAAGTAAATCCTAGGGAGGTCATAAAAAGTTGTCTTCCTCTCTTCCAGTTATGTAGGATGACTGCTATTCACATCATCACTTCCATAAGCACAAAAAGATTTGTGGGAATAAAATATTTCTCAAAAGACATCATTGTCCTTTCATACTGTGAAAATAAGACATATAAGGACCCAAACAAAGCAATCTATTCCATACATACCTTCCTTTTGGGAAAAATAGGATACAACTGAATTGAGCTAGGGTCCAGTGAGATCAATTAATATTTAACCCAAATTCCATCTGTTTTATTACTGAATGACACATTGTTTCATCTTGTGGTAAGAAGCTGGGAAACTATGTATTATAAAAAGACAAAAAATTAAGAACATTGTTCTGTGTTAAGAAACAGCCTTATTACTGGATGGATAGGAATTACTGTATGGCAGTTACAGGAACAGACATGAAAATCTTGAGGCTTTCCAGTCAGCATCTCCACCACTCTCTTTGGTCTGATACTGCTGTGTGGGCTTTGCACTGGATGCAAGCTGAGCATATGGTTTCTCTCTTCTGAAGTTTTGTTTGCTACATCTGTCTGTCATCTTCAGAGCCTGTCTTTCAGTGATTTGGTTGTATTTTCCAAATTCTTCCTGCATTGGCTGGCTAAAAAACTGTTGTTTTTGCAATTCTTAAGGTACTTAATCTTGACTAAACAGGGAGTAACATTTGTAAACACAGCTTCACATTAGTGTTTTGGCAGTGTGGCAGCTGTTGCACATTAGAACACATCATCTTTAAAATATACCAGTGCTGAAATGTGTACAGACTGTTGACATTAATGGTGGGCCCCATATTCCGCGGGAGTGCAGAGATGTGGTGCTGGGCAGTGTGCCGGTGTTGCATGGCGGACAGATCCTGACCCCGGAGCTGCCAGCAGCACAGTTCCCTCCCTTGCTGATACTCTTCACTGTGAAGAAACAGCCCTGATCTGAGAATGCATCACACTTTTTCAGCCTACTTTGTTAATCCCCGCACAAAAGGTGCCTAAGATCAAACAAAAGCTTTTCACAGAAATGAAGAAATCTGAAAAGACTGAAAGGTGATTTCAGTGTGGTAAGAGGAAGCTCAAATGCAACTTTTCACCAAGGGCCTTCTCATCCAAAGGCTGACCTCTTTACCTATAGAAACAGAAGAGGGCTGAAGATACTTCCCTTTCCTACAGCTCTGTGTCACAACACAAAATACAGGCATCAGCTTCTATGGGAAATGTGAAGGGCAGAAGAGATGGTCTTTATTTAGATCCTCTGCTCCCATCGGCTCACTACAGGAATGACTCTGTATTTCACTCCCAGAACCTGCTTCTGCAGCACTGTTGCAGACAAAACACAGACTATCCATCAGGTAGTGGTTCAGTCCCTGAGGCTGCTTCAGACTTACTGGCTAGTCTTCCAAACCTCACTTTGCCACCCTGGTGCCTGACCTGCTGCCACATCTCTTCCTCGTTGTGTGATCTGCTTTAAGTTTCAAGTTTCTTTCATTTGAAGGCATTGGTGGGGGGGCGGGGGGGGGGGGGGGGGGGGGGGGGGGGGGGGGGGGGGGGGGGGGGGGGGGGGGTGGTTATAGCACTCTGCCTGCACTGATGACAGGAGA
This sequence comes from Cettia cetti, assembly GCA_013401135.1. Classification (NCBI taxonomy): domain Eukaryota; kingdom Metazoa; phylum Chordata; class Aves; order Passeriformes; family Sylviidae; genus Cettia; species Cettia cetti. Next base: position 17,427 of record VZUI01040636.1, read on the forward strand.
AAGAAGCAAGCATAGGTCTTGCAGGAAATAGAGCCAGAAGGCTGCACTTGCTGTCTGCTGTTTTATTTGTCAGTTTCACCTTATTTACTGTGGCTGATTTTATGCTAAATGCATTGAAATGCTATGGATGCACTTATCATATGTAATATCAACCTTGCTTAGCAGAAAACTTATCTGCTTTCTCTGTGGGCTCAAAACCCAGAAAACTAGATGAAATGTAAGAAATGTCAAAACTAGCACACACAGCAAAGATTTTATCATTTCAGTTGCAAAGCCTGATGTATTTCCTTGGGCAGAAATTTCACAAAGTGTAACTGTTGCATTTTATTATTTTTTTCACAAAGGTGTTTGGTGTGTCTCTGTGGTAACTATCATCCAAGGCAGGCATGGAGGTAGGTGCCCTCAGTGTCTGAAGGGTGGCCAGGACCATGCTTCCCCTTGAGCTAAGGTGACAGCACAGCTGAGGCACCCAGATCAGGTCAGCCCTTGCCCCATTTAAGTGTCCCTTGCAGTGCCAGGACAAAGACCACACTCAGGTTGCTCCCAGGGTTGACCCGCATGGAGGGTCCCACCCAGGCCTGCATGCACAGAGCACTTCCCTGCCCCTCAGGACTCCTGTGCTTGCCGCCTTCCCGTGTGCCCGGGCTGGCTGACCACACATGAGGAACCAGCCCTCATGCTGGCTGAAACCAAAGACCAATGTTCCTTTTTTTCTTTCTTTCTTTCTTTCCCCCCACCCCCACCCCGCAGCAGGCAAGATGTGCTAGAAAATTCCCTCTGCTGAATGGTTTCCTTCTAAGTCACATTAAGTCATGTTGGTCTGAACTTCTGTGTCTTCCCCTTCCCACCTGTGACAAGCCCTGTTGTTCAGGAAGAAGAGAGCTGCCGAGTACAGCTGCTGTACTTTTCTCACGCACATCCCACCCACTGCTATTTCCCCTTTCCTTTTTGCATTTGAGCAGTCTGTGTCACCTGCACTCAAGTATTACCTGTTGCAGGGGTCGCACTGCTGCTGTTGCTCCTGAGCTTTCTTCTTTTTCCTCCCTGCAGCTGCAACAGCTGTTTGTTAGGAGATCACCCCTCCTCTTTCCTCTTACCCCACCCCACAACGTCACCGCATGTAGCACTAAGCAGGAACAGCACTGCACTTCCCGAGAAAGACTTTTAAAACACAAATATATCCACTGCATTTGCCCTGGCCCTCAGTCAGTCCAGCCCACCCTACCCTACCCTACCCTACCCTACCCTACCCTACCCTACCCTACCCTACCCTACCCTACCCTGCCCTACCCTACCCTACCCTGCCCTACCCTACCCTGCCCTACCCTACCCTACCCTGCCCTACCCTACCCTGCCCTATTAAACATACCACTGCTGAGAGGCTTAGCTGAGCTCTTGTGACCTCTGATAGGGCAGCTGGAGTGACCAAGACTGCCAGGAGTCCAGCTCACCAGCAAAACCAGTGTAAAAAGATCCAGGAGCAGAAATAACAGCTTTTTTCAAATACTTAAAAGCAACAAAAGCTCAAATAGCTTTGTGATGTGCAAACACTTGTTGGCTCATAGAGGTGACAAGGTGTCTGGGGGGGGGCGGGGAGCGGGTTGACGCTGGCCCAATGCCAGGCACCCACCCTTGAGCTGCTTACTCACTCTCCTCTGCAGCTGGACAGAGGAAAGAAAATTAAGCAAAGGGTTCATGGATTGAGATAAGGACTGGGGGAGATCCCTCAGCAAATACCATCATGGGTGAAACAGGCACAACTTGGAGACATGAACTTCCTACTAACAAATCAGAGCAAGTTAAAGAGAAGTAAAATAAGCCCTTAAAAAACCACCTTCCCCCCACCCGTCCCTCCTTGCCAGCTCTACCTCCTACCTCATTGGCACAAGGAGACAGGGAATGGGTGTT
>VZUI01040638.1:0-131096 GCA_013401135.1 Cettia cetti
GCTCGCCGCCCGTCGCGGGAGCTGCATGTGCGCGGGAGCCGCGGCGGAGGATGGCCGTGCTCAAGCTCGCCGACCAGGTGGGCGCCGCGGGGCGGGCGGGAGCGGGCGGCGGGCTCAGCCTCAGCCGCAGCCCCCGCGGCGGTGCGGGCGGCCGGGGGAGGCCCTACCCCCTGCCGGGGGAGGCCGTGGAAGCCCCTTCGCGGGGGGCGCCCTGTGCTGCCGGCTCCCCGCTGCCCGCCGAGCCGCCGCCGATGCGCTTCTCTTCCCTTCCCTTCCCGGCCGACATGGTCTGTGTGCGGCGGGCTGGGGGCTCGGGGCCGGGCAGGGCGCAGCTCGCCGGGGTCGCGGCGGCGGCAGCCGGTACCGGGCGCGGGCGCTCGCCCGTCCCTGCCGAGCTGCCGCCCTGCGGTCCCCGGTGAAACCTTGACATCTCCCGTCGGCGGGGTGGGATGGAGCTGGATATCGGCTCGTTTCGAAAGGCCTCTCGGCTCTGCCTGTCGCTTCTTTGGCTTTCTCCATCGTTTCATTGCCGTACCATACGTAGAAATAATTTTTCCTTTTTACTTAGGAAGTGCCTCTTCGGATAAGCTGTTGCCGTTCTTCACAGGCTACTAGGAAAACCCGTAGTATTAACACTTGGATCGTGTTAAATTTAGCAAGGGACAGACAGCTGTAATCAGTATTAAAGTATTTCTTATCACTGGTAGCTAGAAGCATTTATAAATATTTAGTAAATTGATATTATGGCTCCTATGTCCTGATATATCCATATACTCTACCAACTGTTACACACTTTGCATGCTTTAATCTGCTATTTTTAATTCAGCGTGGTTTGCCTGTGATCTGCAGCGTGGGTGTCCTGCAAGCCTCAGACCCTTCCTGTGGGGTTCAGAAGGACTGCCTGCAGCCAGCCCCTCTCCAAATATGTGTACTTGGAGATGACAAGCTTTGCTAGCGGTCTATTTATGTTTTTCCAAAAAATCTTCCACATGCACAAAGCTGCTACATAGCACATTGAAAAGAGTTTTGAAAACAGCAAATGATAAAGCCGCTTCTAAAGTGAAAGCGATACTGTGGGACCAGACTAGAATGTGTTTTCATGTGTAACAGAAGGCAGTATTTATGGGCTGCCTCCTGACATGTCCCTTGAATATCCTCATCTTTAGATCTGATGCTTATGACTGGCAAAGAAAACGTTTCACACCATGGGGCTTCACTACCCCATGGTGCACAGATCGAGTCTTATAAATAAGGAGATTCAGGTAGGAGCTGAAAAAAAAAATCCAAGCAGCAAGCATTAATATTAAAAATGCATGTGTTACAAAGGACCAAAATTGTACCATTTCAGTGCTTTTTACATGTTTAGTGAAGCCCTTGAATTTTCTGCCTTTAGCATTTTTAAACCTTTGCTGACATCTTACAGCGAGAATTTTGCTTCAGCAGCAGCAGTCGAAGTCAAAATAGATTTAATTCAAGTAGATCATTCCTTGATGAATTCTGTAATGCTGTAGAAAAATGATAGGCTGTTGTCTAAGGATTCTCCCTTTTTGTCTTCTATAAGAACCCTCAAAGCAGAGGGAGGAGGCTCCTCAGAGCTGTTGTGACACCTCTGCAGTGTGCCTACTTTGAGAATGCTCAAAATTTTGGTGAATGCTTGTCATTTTTCCTGGTTAGGCTGTGGTCTGGGACATGATAAGACAGGCTGATAATTTTTCTTCGTGGACATAAGTTTCCTGTTTTTTATAGAGACATATGTTGTTCTATCTCTACCCATCCTACAGGATCTCTTTTCATTTCCTTAATTTTCTTCAACAGATCTTTTTCTTTCACTTCTGAGAGAGTGCAGGAGGGGGAGGACACGTTTAAAGCTGGCTGTGGTGTTTCCTCTTAAACGGAGGGCGGAAGTTTTTGTGCGCCTGATTCTGTGTGCTTGGAACTGTTGCTGGTGGAGCCATTCCCACCTGCAGCCTGAGCAGCGTCTCCAAGGCACTGGGGCTGCAGCACAGCAGCTCTGTGTGCATCAGGGCAAGCTCCATTTCTCCTCTCCATCCGATTAGAGGAGTGCTGTCCCCAGGCTGACCCACCTTTAGCAGAGAGAGAGAGACAGTAGCAGCAGCCTCTTGTGGTTATAGATAGATTCAGTCTAAACAGAGGTGAATCTGTGCTGGAAAATGTGTCTGGGAAGATTTGCATTCCTGTACCAACTCCTGCCTGTACTCAGGCTCGCTGGGGTTATGGGAGCAGGCTCCTTCTGCATTTCTTCCTGCTCTTGAGGATTGAGGCAACTGTGACAGTGATAACTTGCAGCGATTCAGGAAATGGTTTCCTTTTTCTTAAACACCAAAGGTCACAGCTCACAATGTGCTGCAGTGAGATGTGGAGCATGAGGACACTCCACGTGTCCCTGCAGCGGTCAGGACGTGGGCTGCTCTTTGTGCACCAAGTGTGAGGTGCTTCAGGCCTGAGTTGTGATGCTCAGGGAAGGTTGACTCTGAAACCAAGAGCTCTCTGCCTGTCATGAGGATTTCTGTACCACATGCTTCCCTCTGGATCCATGACGTTTTTGACCAGTGAGGAGAGCATCGTGTAGGAGATGACTAGGGAACCTCCCTGCTGAGAGTTTAAATATGCCTTTCTCTTAAGTGATCTGTTTCCTCCTTGCCTCTGTGCTTGGCTTTTTTTACCAAGTGTATCTAACAGCACAGGTAGTATTCAGACAGAGGAGAAATTAATCACACCACTTCTCAGACAGGCTTTGAAGACAGACAGATGTTAATAGTTGCTGCTTTTTTGATATAGCTGAAAGGTGCTAAAGTATTGCCACATTTAAACCTTAAAAGAGATTATCAGTTCTTTTAGCTGCATTCGCTTGTTAGGCAGGAGAGCTCAGTTTAAGAGTTTAGCATTAGTGTAGGTTACTTGAATTTGCTTCCAGTGATGGTAATCATTAGCTCATCAGTTGAGCCAAGAGAAACCTGTAAGTGGTTTAACCACAGGAAGTGTATTCTACTGTCGTTCCTTTCTAGATTAATTTCTTTCAGGCATGTAACTAGTCAGTTTTGAATTACTGAATGTTAAGCAGAAAAAAAAAGCTCAAATAGTTCATAAAACTTAAACTAATTCATAGTATTATAAGCTTTGTGCATAGTGGTGTTTGTGCATTTGTAAACATTCTGATATTCTAATATTTCTCTTGTCATATACAAATACAAATATTGCACAACTTGCTCTGAATCTTAACACATTTATCTGGTCCATTTTTTTTACCATCTCTGCAGTGAATGTTAATTACATCAAGCATGCAAGTTATTTTAAGGGCTGAAAAAATCTTTTTTTTCTTTTCAATTCTAAGAGTTACTGCTGTACTGTTCCCTATCCAAGTCATTGGCCGTACCTTTTCCATTTTGATAAGCATTAGTATTTTGTGCTGTGTGAGGGTGCAGTAGTTTATGATAAAGCCTCTAGCTGTTGCAATTAAACTAGAGTTCAGAAGGAGCAGAAGACAAGGGCTCCAAGAAGTAAGCAGCCAGAGGCTTTCAGGTGTGAGTGGTGCTCTCAAGGGGTGAAGGAATTGATTTGCTTGTGACTTTCGTGGCTGCTTTTTGAGCAGCAGTTGTTGCCTGACCCACCTCTCTTATCCTTTGAGTAATCAGCAGATATAGGGTTCTTCCTGCTGCCACTCTCCCTGCTTGCTGTCTGCAGTTCTTTGCCCAGCTTATTCCTCATACTTGCACCAAGTAATCTGGTTTCTTGAGAACTGTTTGTTTGCCACTTGCAAACTTTTTCAGAGAAAGCCTGGTAGGTGATGTCCTGTCGAGTATGCTTTTCATCTTCAGGGTTTCCACTGCTGGTTCTGGGCAGCAAACAGACAATTGCTCCTATCAGTACTGTCTGAGAGGATAAAATATCTTGAAATAATTCTATGTGTAAATTTTTTGTGATTCAGCTTTTAGAAAATTATTTTGGAGGAACCTAAAGTTTCTGTAGTATCTCCATCTCATTGTCAGTTTTGCCTTACCAGTGGTGGCCTTCCTTGCAGAGTTGCCAGCTCTGCCCCAGGCCTGCAGGTTGTGTCTTGAGCTAACTCTGTCATCTTCTTTCTGTTTAAAGCCAACGAAGTCACTCTGTGTGTGGCTGTTTGATTTGGGATGCCAGCTCTGCCTTCACCTCCATGGCACAAATGTTCCCATTGTGCCTGTTGGAGCGGGGTGTGCGTGGGACATGTGTTGATGCTTGTCAGAGGCAGATGCAAGCTCTCCATTGCCTGTTGTTGGTTATAGTTGTGCATGTTTGCAGAGCAAATGTATCATTCTGTCTTAGAAAGACACAGAGAAGGTTTTATATAAACAAAAATAAAATGGGAAGTTACCTAGGAAGTGCAGCCTGTGGAAGCAGCTGCTTTTAAGAGATGAAGTGCATGGTGGTTTCATGCCCACACTGCCAGATTCAGTGAGAAGCTTGCTGTAAATCTCAGGCAGACACAGGCTCTAGCCTGCCTTGGGCCAGTGCACCTGGAGGGTCATAGTTTACTGTGACTTCAGTGTCACCAGCCCAGGCCCTGTATGTACAAAACAATAGAATTACTTTTAGGCTGCCCTCACAAGCATGCATATGCATGCATAAGGGTAATGAAGCCCAGATAAATGGTAGTGTATGTACTTAGGCTGCTATTAACTGCAAGCCCTCATCCTGTCTCCTGGTATTTTGCCTGTTGTCCTTGATTGCTGAGGCTAATGCAGTGTGACTAGAACTGAAAGAACCATTTCTCTCCCTTTCCCAAATGTTTTCCTGTGTTTGACAGTTCTTTGCTGACCATCAGGATCTTTTTTATTATGGTCACAGAGAAACAGCATTAAACAGATGTTTAAATAATTTTAAACAGATGTCAAAGATCATAAAAATCTGCTGGGCAAAGGCTGGACTTGTGTCTGAACACACTTAAGACCAAAATGAATACAACAGTAACAAATAGTCTCCTAACAAAACCAATTACATTTCCAGGTGATGGTGTGTCTAACTTATTTCAAAATCGTTCAATTGACAATAATGTCTTTCTGTGTATCCTTTCTCTCTGACATGTAAAAACATCTGAGAAAATGCCCCTGAATCTACTGAATAAAATAGGAGTAATGAACCTGTGCCCCATGGCCACAGGCAGCCCATGAGTTAATTTGGTGTGGCTTGAGATGCCACGATTTCTCCCCTTCTCATATTATGACTAGATAATATTAAGGTGTGAATATTAATTTGCAGTCTTCTAAGTGGTTTTGAAAGGGCTTACAGCCAGAAAAAAATAATCCATTTTAGTACAAAATACTCAGCCACAAAACTAAGGTAATTGTGGGGAAGGATGGAGGAGGAATTTAGCCACAGGAGCGTGTGTCTATTATTTTGTGTGAAATGAAAATGTGGTTGGATCAAAATAACTCCACTGGCTGCCACTATCTTTCTAGAGCCATGATGTTCCTGAGTATCATGCATACTGTGAGACATGGCTCCATGCTTTTTTAAAAAAATAAAAACTTTGGAAAAACTGGGGTGTGCCAGAATTCCTGGCCTTGTTCAGAGCTGTAGGAGTGGTGGTTGCTCCCATATGGTATAGACCCCCACTGAACTATGTCCCCATGCTCCTTTTAAATGCCTCCAGGGATGGTCCTGTTCAGAGGAGGTGGCTTTGTGTCACCAAAGAGAGCAAGATACAGGCTTAAGGGAAGCTGCTGCTTTTTTTTTTTCTTTTTCTTTTTTTGTCATGCTTCTGCAGTGTTTCACTTCCTGATAATTTTGTAACTCGTTTCAAGGTAAAAGCGAAGCACTTAAGTCAGGAGAATTTCTTGTGTGGCAGAGCGTGCTCAAGTATGTGGTAGATATTTCTTTAGCAAAGAAATCCTCCAAAGGTTTGCTCTTTGGTAATGCTGGAAAGGTTTGGAGTGGTTGTGCCTGGCTGTTTTGAGGGGGGTGTGCCTGTCATGTTAGGGTGTTGGTTTTTTTGAATTGCAGATGGCTTCCAGCAGAACTTACCCTCCTGTACTCTCTTGAGGTGTGGTATTTTATCCATGCCTGGCAAGTGCCTCGTGACCTCCTCCTGCCCATCTCTTAAATGAAGATGTCGTTGTCATGGCTACATTTAGCAGAGAAATAAACACTGCTCCCAGCTTGGATGCTTGTGTAATGGCTTGGTTCCAGGAAGGTGCTGTTTTTATCTGCTCCTTGCTCGAGGGTGGGCAGATGTTTGCTGTGACCTGGGCATGGCAGTGCCGAGCTGGAGCTGGCCGGTCCCCGGGCGCGGTGGCGGCGCCTGCCGTGCCTCCCCTCAGGGAGTCGGTGCCGCGCTCTCAGCGGCACCGCACGGCGCTGGCGGCCGCACGCTGCGCTGGGGAGCAAAGCCCTGGAAGCAAAGAAAACTTTTAAGCCTTGTTTCTAGAGGTCTGTGTGTAGCTGATCCTGCTTGTTTGCTGCCAAGGGAAGCAGAGGCTGGGATGTGCTGGTGATGGGAAGGGTTTCCCTGTGCTGGCTTTGCGGTCTCTTCAGAGAGGAGCCGGGCCAAGCGCCTTCTCCTCTTCCTGGAGCTGCCCCACCGTTAACAGATCTTTGCTTGTGGAATGAGCAGCCTTCTCTTTAGGAACCACTGTTGGAGTTATTGCTGTCTTCAGGCTAATAACTAATGCTTCAACATGCATACTATGTTCTTAGGCTTTTTTTAATCTCTGTCCAGAATTTTTTTCCTTTCAGTGGTACTAATACATTTACTAATACTAACCTGGTGTCAACAGATGCCTACAGGAGCAAGATATTGTAGGTGTAAGCCTGTTATGCAAATGTTTCAAAGTATACTCGGATAGCATTGAGCATTTCCTCTGTTTTTTATTCCTGCTTTTCTTGAATGCCCTACTTCACATACTGCCTGTGTATGTTGCAGAACATACAGGTGGGCTTAACTTGCTGACAGACTACCTCTGTATTTTAACCCTTTAGTGCGTTTTTTTTGACTGTTCCCATATTTAAATTAGCGTTTGTTTGTTTGTTTGTTTGTTTGTTTGTTTGTTTGCAGAAGTACATATCTGTCATTTGTCACTTTTTTTGTTAGCTGGAAAGCTTGGGCTGGCAAGTTCCCACAGCTGCTGTCTGTGGCTTCAGCCCTTTTTTCTTTGCTGCACTAGAAACATGTAGCAGCATGTTGGAACCCTTCAGCCTGGTAATGGGTGGGAATCAAAGCATTACAAAAGTACATTTAAAGGGGAGAAATTATTTTGCAGTTTCAACCAAGGGTTTGAGGTTTTTCTTGGAAGTTTGTGAGGAGTTGGTCAACAAATTACAGCATTTAGTTGTGGCTAGGTAATTGTGACATTCTGAAAGAGCATGCGCTTTTTGATGACAGACATTTGCATGTGTTTTGCTTTTGGGGGAAGAAAAACCTTTCCTGTCTGCAGATGTACAACCAAAAATGGAGGCTGTTGAATGAATTTCTTCCATGCACTGCTTAGCCTCCTGGCCTAGCAGGCTTGTCTGCTTGATGTTTGTTCTTTGTGTTACGAGCTGGTTTTTATATACGGACGTGCATTTTTGTGCTGGAATTATTTGTCAAGGCTTGCTCTGTTGTTTTTAAAAGAGTACTTGAGGAGAATGCCCTCACAAAGCCCTGCTTCCCCCTCAGAGCTGCATGCAACTGCATCTTTGCGAGGAAGTAGGCAAAAACCAGAGTAGTTAACTCCTGCATATGGTCTTAACTGTTGTACCTGATGGCATCTATATGAGATAAGGCTTCAGCTCCTTTCCATAAAGGAATTGGTTTCTTATGGAAAACCCTTGTGTTACTGAATTATGTATGTGTAGGACTGCTTCAAGGGCCATGTGTTGATATCCTTAATGGCACAAATTCTTCAAATAATCTCTAGTGATGAATAATTTTCTGTTTAAGCATCAGGATTTTTATTCTGGCAGTTTTTTGGATCTCATTATATGGCCTATTTTATTCCCCATCTTGCAGCCTTTGTAATTTTATAGACTTGTTGCTTGAACAAATGTCTTTTGTCCATGCAAAAGCTTTAGCAAAACAGTTGTTTGGTGTCTGCTTGGTTGCATACCTCTAACTACATGTCTCTTTAAATGAAGTAGTGGCAGAAGTAAAGAGCATGTAACTTAAAGAAATTTAAGAGTAAATGTAAAAATGTAAAAATCAAGTATTGTATCTGCAGTGTATCAGCTAAAGAGAAAGCACCAGTAAACTGCACCATTAGGTGCAGGAGCTTTCACATTCTAAATATGATCAAATAATTTCTGGGAAAGGAAATGAGCATGAACATCAATAAGCCTTTATAAGCACTTTGTCATTAATAATGTAGATAATACCATTCAGATGGAGAACATAACCCATTTTATCACAGCATCATTTTAACATGATAGGCTCCTTGTCTTTCCAAGGTGAAAGGGCCACAGATTGCCTTCTGAAATCTCATCCTTGAATGAAGTTTTGCTTTTGGCTGTATCAAATCTAGACCAGCTTTGCAGAAATACGGAGAAGCTACTTTGTATTTATAGTAACACACTGGTAGCAGCACCTGCCTTGCTGTGCTTCTGTGTATAAAGGTAATTTTTCCCATACTTCTAAGAGATAAAGGTGGACATAATATCCTTTTCACCAGTGTTTTTATTCTTGTCTCTCTAAGTGTTTGGTTTTTATAATAAAGGTTACTTCTTTTGTCTTCTGTGCAATAAGGCAGCACAACAAAGCTGTGCCTGTGCTGTTGCTGGCAGCAGTGGATGGGTACACCAAGCTGTCTGGTGTCACCAGGCTGGGCTGGAGGCAGCCCTCTTGCTATGGGAGCTGCTGCCAGCAAGGAGCCTGGCATCTTGGAGCTAGAATCCCACAGATTTGATCACTGTGGTCTTTAGTTGTTCAGCATGCCCAGGGTAAAAAATTGAAGCACAAGGGCCTGAAAAAACCCGTATTGTCCTTATGCTTCCAGCTGTTTTAATGTGCTTGCCAATGCAACATGCAGCACTTATCTCCAATTTAAAATCACAAGAGGGTCTTCTTTAGTCATTGACTCCAGGAACATTTCCAAAGTGTTCTATTGATGAAGTAAATGTGGTGTGCCAGGTTCTGCAACCATTGCATCTGTTTGAGAGGAGCAGGCTAAGGTGAGTGATCTTGTTGCACATTGCTTGGCATGAATCAAATCCAGTATGAGGAATTTTTTTTTCTTTAAATGTAAACAGGCCTTGATCCTTTAGCTATATGCATAATCTTGCTCCTCTTTGGAAGATGTGGCCCAGCTTCTGATGGGGTTTTCTGCAGGTGGAGCCTGTGGCTCCAATAACCTTGGCTGGACACGAATCTGAGATATTTTTTTTTGTTTTAAGAAGCTGCAAAGGTGGCTTTAGTGTTCAGAGAGAGGGAGGTAGAAGGAGAAGAGTTGCCCTGGGCAGCTGAGGCAGAGAGCAGGAGGGATGACAGGAGGAGGCAGAGGAGAAGGCAGGCACTGTGTAGCTGGAGGTGCAGTGCTGCTGCCTGATGACACTGCCAAGAGAAGGTGCTTGTTACCCTTTCCACAGCTGGGGAGCTGCGCTGCAGAGAAGCTCTGTGACCTGAGTCAGGCTGAGAAGGGAGCTGGTGACAGAGCAGGAGCCAAATCCTGATTTACCTCTTTCAGTGGCTGATTCACAGTGATGCCCTTCCTTCCTGCAGGTTGTTTTAACACTGTTTACCTTGTGGGCTGATGCCACTCTCATGATGTTGCAAGCTGGGGAACGAATGGTGGCATGCACTGTCACAGTACAGTGTTAAATTCAATGAACATATTGGGGTTTTTTAGATATTTGTTCTGTTAACTGCGAAATCAGCATTGCTGCTGCTTAAGATCTAGTGTTCTGTTAGGAAATGGTTTCTAGGTCACCTGCTAGGTAAAGACTTATTCTGGCTGACTGCTGTGGGTGGCTGTCTTTGGTCACTAATCCTGTGTCATAGGCTTAGCATTGTGTCCTGGCAGCGCAAATGGTAAAAGTGAGATCAGCCTGTTATGCATCAATACTGCTTGTTTAGCCTAAATGTCCTAATAATCCAGGACTGCCTGTCTGCCATGGAGCACACACACATGTGAAGCTGGGTCATTCAGATAAATGGGGATTAGCTTCTCAAATCTGAGAATTTACTGTCAGTGGATTAGGTGGTGCCCTTTGGGTACATTTCACACAAGGTCTATTTCATGTCTGGCTCAAACTCAGCAGTCTTAGAACCATGAAATCATTTAGGTAGGAAAATACCCTTAAGATCATTGAGTCCAGCTGTTGAAAACACCATTAAACAACCGTCACAGCTAGCACACTACAAACTCATCAGGGTACAACACAGTCCTTCAGCAGAAATGTTTGTGGTTTAACATAGTGCTGGTTGATCCCCATACCATGTTTGGGTCATTTAGATACCTGCTTAAGTAGGGATCAATACATTTCAATTCAATTCTAACACAGGTAATCCACTTGAATACAAAGCAGGCATTTTAAACCCATTCAGAAACCTCACCCATGTCTTCTCACTAAGCTCTGCTTATTACAGGTAAATATTTATAGACGTATAATCTAGTTTCTAATTAGAAGTTCCTTGGAAGCATTTCCAAGATTGATGAAATTGTGCATCACCCCTGCTTCCCAGAGGAGTGTTATTTCTTTTCTGCAAGTGGGAGCAAATGGGGCCGAACAGATTTGCCCTCCTCCATGGAGAAGGGTAAGACTAGCTAAACCAGCCATGTAGGCTGTGCAGCTCCAAGAGTGAATTATCCAGACCTGGGTTCTCTGAGGATGTGCCCACTGTTGGTGGGGGGATCACCCAGCCCAGGAGCACCTGCAGCTTGGCAGGTGCAGCTACCTGGGATGGCTGCTTACAGAAGCCTTGCGTTTATCCTCTTCCTACAGGCATAGGCACACCTTGCACATTAATCAGGGATTGCATTTGGGATCTCCTGGTTCCTGTTCCTGGGTAGAGTTTGCATATCTTTAATGGGTTTTTATGCATGCTTCGTGCCCTCCAAGGCAGGTTTGTGATTCACCAGAGAGCTGTCTGGAAAAGGAGAGACAAATGACGGCAAACCACAGAGCAGGCACATGATCTTCAGCACTTCTTGTTCCCGCGGGGCTGGCTGAAGACAGCTCCAAACAAGTGTCTGAAAACCCTTGTGTGACTCCTGAGGGATGACTCTGTGCAGACACATGGTCTCCAACCCTTTAAAGACCTGCACACTTTCAGACACTTGGCTGAGGAATTCTTCAGTTGGCTTTGTGGTAGGGACAAAAATTAAAAGGAGGTGGACAAGCAGGTGTAATTCAGTGCCCAAAGCCTTCAAAAAGCTTTAGCATAGAACAAGCTTTCTCCTAGGGCTTGTGTGCAGCTGCTTGTCTAGGACCAAGCAAATAGGGAAGGCTCTGACTCACAGAAGTAGCAAAATCTCTTTTTGCATTTTCTTTTCCTGTAAGATTATTAAGCTGTTCAGAATCTGCTGGACTGAATTGCACTGCTACTTGCTGGGATATTGTAACATCAAAAAAAAAAAAAAAAAAAAAAAGTGCAGTGAAAATAACTGCTTCACCTCTGTGGGTACAATTCCAGCTGTAGTGTTGCAATTGTTTTATTCCCAATGCTGCTTCTGTTGAGTTATTTTGTTTGCTTTCAAGCAGTAGGCCTGGAGAGAACACTCCAGAGTTTTGCCTGTTCTTAACAAAGTGTTCAGCTGATATGATAATTGCACCTTGAGCATGTGCAGTAATATTTTTAAGCCACAGTAGATGTTTCACCAGTAATGTAATTCTCTCTGAAGAAGGATAAACAGTTTGCTCAGCCAGAGGAGAGCTTGCTTGTTTGTGCTTTATTGCATAAATTCATGCATGTTGTATTGCCCCACAGAGTTGGGCTGAGTCCTGGTGTTCATAGCATGACAAATGGAATCAATGTAAAAGCCATCTCTCTGCTGAGGTCTGTCTTAACCAAGCTGAAAAACCAGTCACACCTACTTTATACTGCCCATGCCCTGTTTTTGGGAAACAAATGTGGTTGAAGACAAGCTTTGTATTACCAGTGAGCCCTTAGGGGGTAGTAAAACTGCCTGCAGAGATGTAAGTAGAAGGGGCTTTAGTTGGTTGGGGTCTGTTCCCTGGTGTTCTCCTTACCTGCGTGGCAGAGCCAGGCTTGGGATGCTGTCTCTGGTTTATGCCCTACCTCCAGGCAGACCTGGGTGTTGATTTGCCTTGAGATGTGGGGGAACTGCCATAGGTTGGGTAAAACCAGAGCAGCTTTATTGGCAGTGACTGTCCAGGTCCAGCTTCTGGGAAGGGGCCGTGTGTGTGCAAAGCATTTGCTTCCCCATCCTGAGGATTAGGGATCCAACCTGTGGACTTCTTTCTTTCACACTGGGGGTCTGCCTTGTTGTGCTGCCAGCCCTTTCCCTATATAGTGGCTAAGCCTGGATTTAAAGCTCCCAGAGTTGCTGAGGCAAAGTTGGATCATTTGCTATGAGCTGATTTCAGTTGTGCTTGGAAATTTACTGAAACAGCTACTCCGAAATAACGATTCTGAAGAGATATTTTGGTGTGGGTGCTCATATTCTTGCATAAGAGCATAGTTTGCTGGTCTGTCTTAGTGCACCATGGAACTAGAATAATTGCTGACTAGTTATTGAAGAATAGCGCTTTTGGTAAATGGCTGAGCACAGAAAAGACCACTATAAAGAACAGAGACTCCCCCCATCCCACCCCAGTTCCAAAGAGGATGTTCTTCCCAAGGTATTTAAACAGTTCTGTTCATTCATGTCTGTTTAGAAAAGAGCAGTGGTAAGTTTTATGTTGCATGGTTTAAAATATTTCATATTAATTAACTAACAAGTACCAATTAATTTTACATTATGATGTTTAAGGGGTAGGCTGCAAGGAATGGTATTTAGCTGTGGCTGTTTGGCAATTATGACCTTGTATATAATAACAGACTCAATAAATTCTTGATGTGAGAGAGCACCATTAATCAACACAGAGTTAATTAACTGTGCTGCTTATTTAGGAAGTGTGGTGCAGAATGGTCTGAATCTCTGCAGTGCTACAGGCTGAAAATGTTTGATTTGTCTGATACCTGCCTTGTTTACTTAGAAATCTCCCTCAAAAATCGATGCTGAAGAGGGAGAAACACTTCCAGGTGACTGAACACTGCTCCTGCAGGTCATTTTCTGACATGTTTCTGACACTGGCAGACCTTACATGGGTCACTGTGTCACTTAGGCTTTCTGTCACCTCCATGTAGAAGGTGGAAGTCTTTGGGTGAGTGCTGCAGTACTGGTAATGGGAAGTGCTCTTGCATCAATGGTTTTGTTGGTGTGTTTCTTTAGTAATCTGAAACGTAGTCCAAAAATGGGAAAATGAACAAGATTCAGCACACCTTCAGAGAGACAAGCATTCCATCTCTGTACCACCCACCCCTCCACGCTCCAAATAGATCTTGTCATTTTCCTGATTATGTGATACTTAGAAGTATGAAACTGCCACGGCCTTTTGGAGTGGCCATCCTTTTGTTGGTTCAGTGTGCATATTAATGTGAAGGATGGATTTCTAACCTGGCATTGTACATTTTAATGTGTATTTTTATTTTTATATGTACATTTATTTATATATGTACATTTTTATTACATTGTACATCATCTGGCTTTTTTGCTAACCCTTGAACCACTTTCTTATCTGGGGTCACTGTGAACTGTCACAGAAGGATTCAAAGGTCGGAGCCATGGGAATGCTTTAAGCTTGCTGAGAGCAATGCTCACTAAGAGCCAGTTTGGAGAGTTTGAGTTACTCCAATAAGAGAGAATTGAGAGAAAGCAACTGTTTTCTTGCTGCTGGAATGTGAAACCTCCTGAGTTCATATGCCCTTTTTTTATTCTTGAAGTTAATGTAACTTAGAGCTATAGCACAAATGGTCTTCTTTCTTTTCCTTTTTTTAAAGTATGTGCAGTTAAGTGTAATCCTTCATCTTCTTTCCTCTGCCACCTGAGCTCTTTGTCTTAATTAGAGCCTGTTTAGCAAATAGCTAATACAAGAGTAGCTTAGTACACCACCACAAGATATGGCAACCAAATAGGGCCAGAACTAGATGGGCAAAAGCTGTACAGTCTGAAAGTGTAATGGAATGCTCTTAACTGTTTATAATGATGAAATGAATTACAGGGGCCTGAGAGTGGGGAAGGGAAGGAGGGAGGAAGAGATTTTCACTTTAGATCTCAGGGCAGAGGAAAGTGATGGTTCAGCTAATCTCTCTTCTGCAAATGGGATTTTTCTGCTGCAGCCACACAGCTTCTGTATTTGATACAAAGAGAAGGCAATAACTCTTAAATGATAGAAAAACAACTGTTCTTTTTTTTTCCCCCCACTTTTTTACTACCCACTCTGGGAAACAGAAGTCAACTGACACCTCTTCTTATTAACCCCAAAGTGTAGCTGGTGGTTACAGCCTGGCATTGCTACTTTTCTGCTCTTGCTGACTCTGGCGGCTCATGGTGTGCTCCAGCTGCCATGCAGAGGCTCAGGGAGGCTGCTTCCTTAGGTGTGTAACACTTTCTCAAGTTCAGCCTGGGGCCTGGTGCTTCATGAGCCACAGGGGAGTCAATCCAGCGAACGGGCAATACTCTGCTGAGCTGGTATTAATGACAACTCTTCCATCTGACTGCTATGGCCCATGGTCCCACACACATACATTTTAAGAAGTGCACTACACAGTACATGTATACAGCTGTAGCTTTTTTTTTTTTCATTTCTGAGTTGCTTTCAACCATGGTTTTCTTTAGAGCCATGCATGTTATTCATGTTTTGAGAAGCCCTTTCTCTCTTGCCTGTATATTAGCGCAATTTCTCCTTCCTCATACCTCTCGTGTTTTCAGAGTGTGGTGAAAGATGGTCTGTGCTTTCCCTTGTGCCCAGCTTGTGTCACAGAGTCCAAGTACTGGACTTTCCTCCTTGATTTTACCCTCTTTTATGTTTCCAGCACAGTCTCTCTTTTCCTTTTTTTGCCAGCTGCCAGAGTGTCCACAGTGCTGTGAAGTCAGATGAAAGGAAGCAGTTAAAGCTCCCTTTGCAGCAGTCCTTGGGTGTGCTGGTGTACCCTTGGATCTCTGCTGAAGTTTCATCATCCCCTTCATTCTTGGCTTCAGAAGAACTAGGATCGTTCAGAAGTTCTGGGATTTTCTCCTGACACCACCCAAAAAACCTGAGCTGGGGGCAGTAGAAACACGAATCATTAGTTTTCAATAGTTTTAAGTATCACATGTCATTTGTGGTTCATCATTTCTGATGATTTCATGAAGAGATTTTTCTCCATTTCTTTTGACCTTTTAAACAGCCCGTATTTTTTCTCTTACAAGAGAATGCAAATGATTTTATGAAATGCTAGGTGTAAGTTGAAGACAATAAATGATACTAAAGATCGATTGGTTATGTGATGTAGAAGGTACACAAGTAAAGGATGCAGTCAGAAAAGGCTGAAAAATTGAAATGTAAAACAGCCATAGTAGCAGTGTGGAATTTTAGATTATTTTTGAGTATGTGAAGGATGTGGAAGGTACAAGACTGGAGACAGGCAAATGTGCCTATTTTAAAAAGGGGGAAGTGAGAAGCCAGGGAATTAATGTAACACCAACATTGTTAAGTCTACAAAGCAGATTTATAGATATCTGGATGATGTTAAGGTAATTAAACAAAGAAAACCACAGAAAAGCATGGAAACAAATGTTGGACCTATCGAAAGGCCCATATCTTTACTTTGTTCTTACAAAGATTCAGAGAAGTGGGAAGGCTGGTATTATTTCAGATTTTAGAACTACAATACCATTTGTTATAGTTGATTGTTTTAAAAGCTCTAAGTATGGTGAGGTGCAGCCTGGTTCCCCAAATTTCAGCAGTAGTTGAACTTCCATGTATTTAATGGCTTCCAGCCTTTTTGATAATATGAGGAGAATTGTGATGTTAAAAACTATAAAATTAAGTCTTGTTCCCAGAAGTCTCTGGCACGACAGAATTTCTGTAGATTCTTAGAATCTCAGGATTCCTAAGAAGTAAAGTCTCTGCTGTTGATTTTTCTGCTCAGGGAAATGGGACTTGGTGCACATTTTTTGAAACTTGCACAGCACCAGCAGAAACTACCGTGTGGAGGCCCGGGGCTTCTGTGAGCTGCTCCAGCCACAAGGGCAATAATAGGGAGCAGTAAGTGCTAGGCTTGTTCCTCATATGAGTGTGATGATAGAAGCTGACACCTGGGCAATTTTCAACTGTTTCTAAACTGGGAAGCTGTTTAGAACCCACTGTATCTTCACCACTCCTTTCTTTTGATTCTTCTTTGCCCACCCTCAGAAGGGAGCTCTTCACTTTCTACCAGTGGTGCGGCTTTCTGATCAAGCTTTTGCCATGGCTGCAGCAAACTTGGTCAATAATACAGGAAGAAAGACACTTTTGGCATGGATAAAAATTACAGGATTTTGTTGCCAAGGCAAGCAATTCCAGTTTCAGCATGCAAAGGGGAAAAATATGCCATTGTCTAGTTTGGTGAAAGCTGTAAAACTGAAGGAAAATAAATGTACTCTAAAATATGTAAGGAATTTGACAGTGTCTGAATTTACCCAGCATTATAAGGTAGCAATGACTTGTAGATACTGATTCTTCTCTTCAGAAGCATTTTTAATCCTTAAATGGTGCGCTGTTGTTTTCTTGCATTCCAGTATAAATATTTCCATCATGTTACAAGACAGATGAATGAAGGGGAGAGAGAGATAAAGTGGTGTTTGCTGATGAGAAGGTTTCTTCTGAAGAGGTCTAAAAGAGCTGTTTGTTGTGGGCATTTTGATTCTGTTGGTATAGCTGAAGGATGATTGAATGGAAGTTTTAATATTAGGGTGTGACATGGATATCTTTGTATCAGATTTCCTCCTTGGAAAAGACTCTTTGCCTAATGGCTTGCCAGATGAAGGAGTTAACGTCTCACAATATTTGTTATATATTCGGAATTTTGAATATTTTATTCATCTGGCTGCAGCTAGACAAACCAGAATTTCTGCTGGTTGTATGGATTTTAAAGGTTTGATATATTTGGCTCCTCTCTAACTTTATAATAAATTCCATCTGAAATGAACCATGATTTAGGAGAGCTAAGAGAGCAGATACCTATGCACAGCTGATTTCAGAGTACATTTACCTGTTTCTCGTGGTTGTAGGACATACATTGTAATTGCTTGAGAGGCCTTCAAGGTGAAGAGAATTCAATCTAATCTTGAAAACAAAGGATAAGTTAGATGAGGAGAGGAACAGTAGGGAACGTGGTTTCCTCGTGCCTCAAATACCTGGGCCAGGTTATTTTGTGATTTGAGAAGCCTTTGTGAGAAGGTAGGAGCTCTCTGTGGCTGATGCCAGTTCTTTTTGAACTCCGTACTCTCAAACCACACTGTAAGCATGACCATTACCTCAGTGGGTTGGCTGGGTCTCACAGATAGATTTAATGCATTCTTGAAAGCATTTGAACTTGTTGATCTCTTTCCCATTCCAGTCAGTTTCTAATGAAACCACTGCAGGTGCTTGTTCCCAGCAGAGGGATCTCCTGGGAGTACTGGAGTAGAGAACAGGAACGATGCACTGCTGTGTTTCCATTGGGAAGAAGCAACACAGACATCATGCTTACAGCATTTCCTTGTGCAAATGTTAGGAATTGTCTTTTCAGTGACTGTGCTATTCCAGTGTGGAGTCTTTGGCATTGCTGTGCATTCTCCCTGTGAACATAGAACAAACGTCCTGTCTGCTTTTGTAAAGGTGTTGGTTTGCACACAAGCAGCCACACTTCACTAATGTTCAAGGAGGCCCTGACCTCCCTGCAAGCTTCCACTGCAACCAGTGAGGCCAGTGTTTGCAGTTCTGGGGCTGCCTGGCTGAGGTCAAGCCACTGTTCAAAAAGGAACGGTGCTGTTTCCTCCTCTCTTACTGTATTGGTCCAGAGCTTGTTAAAGTCAGTATTCACCCTTTGGAGTTATTGTCTTTGTGTTGCCAATGCTTGAATCTTTCATAAAAGACTTAACACCATCTTTCCCACCTCATCCTCGCTCCAAATAGTTATTAAATTCAGTGTTGATCCCCTGTGACGTTTCTCTCCTTGTTATCAGAGTGGCTGAGACCCTTTGGCTGCCTTAGTTTTTCCCTTCCTGAGCTTTGTCTTGCTTCCTTTTAAACCACCCAAAGACTGTCTCTGAAATTGTCCTATAATCATTTTCATCTGTTTACTTTCTTTGAATTTTTCTCTTGCTGTATTCTTGTCTTCTGGAGCTATTTTTTGCTTTATTTTCTACCAGCTGTGATTTTGCTTGGCTAATGCTCTTGGCCCCATTGCTGCCTTGCAGGGTTTCAGTAGGGAGAGAGGGCCTCTGCAGATGGGCTGTGGGCAAGCTGCTGTGGCCAGGGGGATCAGCTCAACACATGTCCCTAAAACCAGCACCCAGATGGAAGAGGCAGAGCCAGGTATTTCTTGTTAAATGAGGAATGCTTTCTGTGACTGCATGTGTGCCAGGGATGATTTTACACACAAATACTTTGTGAAGAGTGAAACTTCCTGATAGTTTCCCCTGTTTCCTGGTTGAAACTGTTTCAGCAAAGAAATTCCTCATTGAAAGTCATTCTCTATCACAGATAGAAATGTATATAAAATACTGTGCCTTGTATTTTGTATTCTGTCTGGCTTTGAAGTATCTGGTGCTAAAATGCGTGTGAAGCACTCTGTCATGCTATTAGAAGGCACCTACATTTATAGCTGCAATTTGGTTTCTAAAAATGTTGACTATTTTATTAAAAAGAATTTATTTGGGTGTGTGGCTTTAAACAGCAATAAAGCATATCCTGTCTCTAAAAGGTAAGTGTTACTGAATGTTCAGGAATGTGTTCAATATACAGATACAAATTAAAACCTCAATTCCTGAGTGCTGTAATAAAAGAAGCTAGGACTAAAATAGTGACAGGCCTGTGAGTTTTATTATGTTATTGCAGGAATTTCTGTGAACAGTGCACAGAAGACCTGGATTTTCTGAAACTGGCTGTCCCAAACCAGCCAGGGCTCCTGCTCCCTAGTCTCTAGGAGCCAGGGAAGAGAGGATCAGTTCCCTCTGCTAGCTCAAGCACTGCCTGCCAAAGGAACTCCCAAAACTGAGTGATGTTCCAACATAGATGCTCTAGCAAGATGCCTTACAGCTGTGTGATTTCAATTTAATTGGTCCTATCTGTTTTATTTCTGATAGTCTGTCTTCCTTCTCCTTTAAATCACAATTATTTCCCCCCTGAAGGCTGTGTTGAAAAGGTGCCAATATTTTAGTTTGCACAGTATTTCTGGCAAATATTGGACACTTGTATGTAAATTTAAGCTTGATTGTGACCCTGACAGCCAGCAAGGGAAATGGCTTGCTGAGCAGCTTTGGATGCCTTGCTGCCAGCCCTTTGGCCCAGGCTGTGCCCACCTGGGCACTGGTGCTGCATCCTGGACTGCTTATGAGCACCTTGGTCTGAACTGCTCCATGGAATAACCTGTGCCTTAACATGTGCAGTTCTGGGATTTCTGAGACCAGCTGGCCTGGCATGCTAGCAGAGCATGCAGAGGCTCCTTTTGATTTGGAGAAACAAGTGATGGGGAATATTGATCTTCTGAAAGACACTCACTGCTCGTTTTCCTTGATTCCTCTTTCACCTTTCCAGGTGAAGATGACATGGCAGGACAAAGTAATGGCTTGGAGGGCTGTCTGGGGCTTGTGAGGCCATCTGTTTTGCAGGCCTGGTATTAACTCCCTGCATATGTGTTGTTACTCTAAAATCTGTTTATACAGTATGTGCAGGTTCAGAAGAAATGTGCAGCAAGCAGAAGAAATGCATTTATTTTCTGCTGGCTGAGACTGCAGCCCTGCAGAAACTGACTTAAAATATGGTTGTTTGCTTGTGGGATAAGTAGAAATATCTCTTCTCTGGTTGTTAAGCAAGTTCTCTGAATGTCACTTCCTTAATTAGCCTCTCACAAAATACCTTAATGAAACCTTCCTGGCATTTTTAACTCCCAGCACAACTTACTGGGTTTATGTTAGTTGTCTATAACAATAATGGCAAGTATTATTGCCATTCAGGAACTGCCTTTTAGATGGGCAGACATAAAAGCTTGGCTCAACCAAAATTTATGGGCATGTTGCCATTACCTTGAGCAGACTAGCATTTCTCCCTTGGATGTTGGCTCCAGATCCTGGGAATGCTCAAGAGACAGCCTTGTTTGCATTTCATATATGTCTGATGGCATGAGCTCCTTGGGCTGGAATCACTGTGTTGGTAGAGCATCCCTTGGAGGTTTCATACTGAAGTATAAATCCAGATGAGTAATTTAACCCAGATGATATTAAGAATTTTGGAAGATCAACCCTTATTTCTTTGTCTTTAATTTAGGTGTTAATGCTGGAATTTCTGAAATAGACTGTTGAAATTGAATGTGTCTTGAGCTTGCATGGTGACAGCGCAGACAGATCTTGGTCTTGCTTCTAACTTAATGCCTGGTAATTTCCTTATGTTAACAAAGCATGCTGGAGGAGGCACCCTGGTGCTGGGAGCTGGCCGTGAGGCATCTTGGAGAGGGTGGGAAAGATTTGGTGAAGAGTTGGCATTAGGACTTCACCCCCTGAAAAGACCAGGGTGCCTTTTGGGATAGGCATCAGTAGTTTTTGCTTGGTGGGTAATACTGAGCACAGATCCAGAAATGAGCTGAGTGGTGCTGTAGTGGGCCATAAAACATTGCTCTGCTTTTCAGCTGGCTCCTTCTGGGATGTGCTTCTCAGGTGCTTCACTGTGCTGGCTGTGCTTGGCCTCCACCCCTACGTGGGCACATGGTGACAGTCATGGGGCGGCCTGTTAAGCAGGCTCTTGTCCTGGCTGCAGCACTGGCTCAGTCCTGTGAGCAGCCTCAGCTGTGGCCCTGCTGTGGTGGCTGCTGTGTTGTGGGACGCTCAGGAGATGCCCTGCTCTCAGAGGTGTTTGATATCTGCTGTAGGCCCCCTGCCAGAGGCAAGTTTTGGCACAGCACTCACAGGTACAGCCTTGCCACGTTGGCCCGTGCCTGCATCCCAACGGGCTGCCTCTCCTTCCCAAGGCACAGGGCTTTGCTCCCTGTGCACCAGGTATTGCCACGCTGGTGCCACGGCTGTCATCAAGGTGTCCTCCATTGCTGTGTTGAACAGCTCCTGCTGGGCCCTTGCACCAGCTTTTACCCTTGCCAAAAGGGAAAAATAAACTCTGAACACAATCTTTCACTTGTGGTTGAGCCTGTCTTTTTTTGTGGCTGCTGAAACAGCCTGCAACCAGAGTGGTTTTCAGGCTGTTGCTGGAAGGAATGGAATGGAAAATCATGGGGGTGTATCACATGGCACAGGTTCAGGAATTGTCTTTCTTTTGCTTTAATGTGATGAGCTTTGCTGCATTCGTTTTCCTCCTGGTGACTCCATGCTTTGGGCATTTTGGAGAACACAAGAAAAGGGTATTCCTTTGGTAAATAACATTTGCTAATAACATTTACTATGTGTGTAAAATATACTTTTCGTCTAATCTTTTGTGGGAATTGCAGTGCTGTTAGTTCCTGACTAAGTACTTCTTTATTTTTGCTTTCTGTCCTGATATTTTCAATTATATTTTCCACTGTTACACAGTTGTCTTTTTGCACCCAGCCATGTTTTATATCCCTCTAAAATCCCAGTGAATAGCTTTATTCTGGTACCAGTATGTTTGACAGCTGTCACAAACAATGCCAGCTCTTCCTGAAGGACAGGACTGGAACTGACATATGCTGTCCTTTCTATTCTGTATACCTGGTTCAAATCTAGGAAATGTTCCTTTTTGTATATGATAATAAGATTCAGGTTAATTTGTTATTAGTGACTAAGTTCAGGGATTTCTTTTTCTCCCAACAAGGCTTGTACCTGCAAGAATCTGCTCTGGTAATGTGAAGATGAAATTATTTAAGTCTAAACATTATAAGAAAGGGGACAACACAATATAGCTGCCAACTAGTTATTTGTTAACTGTATTACTTTAGACACTAAGGAGTGTTTTACTGATTTTGTAATTAGTAAAAATACAATTTCTTCATGTCATGCACATGATGTTAGCTGCAAGTTTAAATGAATCTGCTGTCTTCAATTACATTTAAGCTGCATATCAGTTGGCTGCACTTAGTAGCAAGGACATTCTGTAATTGAGGTATTCTGCAGTGTGACAGACAATTTTATATAAATAGGTTTTTATATACCACCATCATTTTTAGTATTGAGGGATCAGTGGTCCATGAAATCAGATCTATGTGGCTGTTCCTGGTGTATTAGAATTACCTAATTTTCTGTGACAAACTTGGGGAATGCAATATGGTAGAGGGTTTTGGTTGCCTTTGTTCAGCTGGAAATGACCTTCGTTATGTGCTAACCTGACACGCTGCACAACATTCTGGCCTGATTGTCTAGATGTACAAATAGAGATGATAAAGTGACAGCTGCCTGTTTTTCTAGATGGACAGGTACTAACTCAGAAGAAGAATGAGAAGCCCAGTGTTCAGCAGGAACAGTGAAAATTCCTGTCTACTGACTTCCACATTATTGAAGTGAGAAGGTACATGTTTAGGTTGTGTAGTTTTAGCAAGATAGTTTTAAAAGAACTGTAAGCAGATTTGTGCATATGCTGAGCAGTAATAATTTTGTTTTGTCGTACCCTGTACAAAATTGAAATATAGCATATGAGTACCTCATGTGACAGCTGATGTTATCTTTAAGAATGAAGAATATTGTGAACAGCATATGAACCTACATGAAATATTGGTAAGCTGAGACTAAACTCCCTCCTAACTGATCTGGTTGGAGAGGTACAACTCTCAAGTGTAATGATGTGTTGTGCTTCTGCTGAAAATGGAAAAGATTTTGAAGCTGCTTTCAAAATGCAGTGTTTAATATGACATTATGTATGTCAAAATACAGCTGGAGTAATGCCAGGACTAGTACAACAAAAGATAAAACAGAAACAGAGGCTGGAAATCTTCTACAGAGAACAATAGTGTGAGCAAGTTGTCACACATCAAAGTATGAATAGAAGCTTAAGCTTGCCTTCTTTTGAAGGTTGTATTGTATTTCTGATTTGGAAAACAATATTACAACATTTTAAATCAACTCTTATATGAGCTGTCTCACTAGTTCCTTTTGCTGCTGTGCCTGTTGGTATATAACCTTTGTTTCTTCCCTAAACCTTGACATTGGGAGGGTTTTACTGCTTTCTTTGGGCCCTGGCAAAATGCAGTGGAAAGTCTTAGACTGACTTGGTGGAATGTGTTCATCACTGAACTGCAGACCAGGAATGGGTCCAGGCCCTGCTTCCTTACCCACTGCCACCAATTCCCCCTGCCCTCTGTTGAGAAGAGCCATCCCATTATTTCTAGTCAGTGGGATGCTGCCACCAGCAGCCCAGGAAGCTCAGGAGTGGAACAGACCTTGCTGGTCACACGCTGAAGTAACAATGTGTGAAGTTAAGAGCAGCAGATGTTTATTCTCCAGTGTGTGGCTAGTTCAAAGCAAACAGTGTTGGGAAGACAGAAGGGGGTTGTGTTTGAGGAGCAAGGTTGATTTCTGTGCTTTCTCACAAGATAGCTTATGTGGGTAGGTTTTGGAAACTTTCCATACAAAGGCAAACAAACGATGTGGGCAGCAGTCAGGGCCCCAAAGATAAGGCAGTGTAGCAGTGTTTGTGCCATGATTTCCTTTGCTGTGCCTCTTTAATAATGAAAGAACTGAATGAGATCATGTGGGCTAATGTCTGGCAGGAGAAGCATTGGCCTGGATTTGACATTAAGTTGGTGAAAGTGAGTGAGACTCTTTGCTTCACCCCACTCATTGTTATTCCAGTTGAATTGAAAACTACTTTTAGTGTCTCCTGCTGTCTCCTCTTCTGTCAATCAGATGGGAATCACAAACTAAGCTGCACAAGTTGAGGCTTTTTATCTGGAAAATACGTGACAATTCAGACAATTCATGAATGCTCTGTTCAAGTGTCCTCTGTCTTCCCTGCTCTAAAGTGTTGTGAGATCCCACCGTTGACCTGACTGATCTCTGAGAATGTGATTAATTTGGGGAGGTAGAAACCAACCTCCGTCTTCTGGATTGAGGATGGAAGTCAGTCTAGGTTTCAGGCATTGTTGTAGAATTGTGATGGTATAGCACAGCTTTCAAATACTCCAGTTGTTTTCTGTTGAGGTAAATTCTTGAAACTACTTCTTTAGCCTGTAACAAATTTCAAAAGTGTTCAGAGTGTGAGTTCTCCCTCCTAAAACTTCTCAACTTTCTCTTGTTTTCCTTGTTCTGTAGCATGTTCAGAGAATGCTTACAAGATGAGGTTTGGAAAATGAGTGATGATTTTAATCTGTGCTGAGACTTTTCAGTCCTGTGTGCTCTTGCAGATTGAATTTTTCAAGGTTTGCCGAGTGATGAAATCTCTCAGCTCAGGTAAAATGAATTGGATGCTATAAACATCCTACTTCCCTCCTTCCATGCCTTAGTGAGATCATGATCTCATTCCTCTATGCAGTGAAATTTAGGATGGTTATAAACAGGAAACATGATCAAAACAAATTGTCTGCACCCACCCCTAGAACTTCAAATATATTTCAAGATCTTGCTCGAACAAAATAGACTATATTTGTGCAAGAGCATGGAGCTGTGATTACATCACTGTATTTAAAAAAGGGATTGTAATAGAATGGGAGAAAATTGTGACTTTCACAAGAAAAACTGGAAGATACCTAGTTCAAAACTTGGCAGAGTTAGTTGGACAATTGAAAGTCTGGCAGGTCAATCTGTTCCATGCTACAGTCTAACAATAATCTAATTAAAGCTGCTTCTGCCTTCATTCTCCCAAATAAATTTGGCAAAATGGTGTTCTCCCTCTGTCATGGGGAATAATGGAAGTTACTGACTGTGACTATGAATTACCTGGTGAACCCTTCAGAAGCAAGAGTTCACTCTCTTTGTGAGTCTCTTCTCCAGATTTATTAGGCTCATTAAACAACAGTGATACTGCCCAATTGTTGTTTATACTAGAGTGTGCTTGTAGGTTCATTTTCATGAGGCATAAAGAATAAAATAACCCTCAACACCAAAAAACTTCAAAAAAAAAATCCCAGAGCAGCTTTCATTAGCTTTTAAAAAGAGATATTAAGGCTAAATTGTAGCTGCTAATGTATTTTAATTATCTAAGGCAGTTTGTGTGTCTGCAGATTGCTTCCACCTGGGCACAGTGACTCCAGCTGGCTCCTAAGAAGGCTGTCCCTTCTGTACCTGGATGGACTTCATGCCTGCATGGCCACTGCCTTCAGTGGGATCATGGGGTTGGTGGTTAAAATTCTGCTATGTTTGCACCCTTTTTTATTTTGTACCTGCACTGTAAGCCATGGGGAAACCTCTTTGTTGTTCTTTCCATCTCTTTTTTATGATACTTTACTGGTGCACTTCTGCACAGACCTATTTGTCTGATCCTTTTTGAGCCAAGCAGGAGTGCAGCTGGTACAAGCAGATAATTTTCATTTTGGAAGCTTGGGAGCAGCGAGAGGTGATGATGCAGAAAGGAGATGATGAGCCACAATGAGGGGAGGTGGAGGCTGCTGACCAAAAGCTTGGGCAGGGTCTGCTGCAGACATCAAAGCTGTTAATTTGATTTTACCTTGCTTGTTTGGAGATTGCTGTTGTTAAGCTGCCTGGCTGTTGTGGCTGGAAGCTCTGCTGGTTTCTCTTCTTGCAGGATGAGCAAGAAGCCTGTAGGTAAACCAGAAACCTCTGTAAGATGATCTTGTTTTGCTTCACTTCCCTTTTTTTTTTTTTTTTTTTTCCTTTGCTTGGCCTTGTGCTAGAGACTTTTGGGGTTACTTGAGGGGAAAGGTAGTGGAGCAGGATTGGTCTGGGATAGGTAATGGATGCACACAGGGTAAGTGGTGCTGAACACAGGGCCCTGGCATGCCCTGCCCCTGCTGCTCACCTCAGCTGTAATTACAGCAGGAGATGTCTCAGCAGAGGAAGTTGTTTGTAACCCTGGTGCTGCCTGTCAGTGCTGCTGGCTTGTTACTCATCCAGGCTGTTGTTGGAGATCCAGTATGGCAGGGGGCTCAGGAAGTCCTGGGGTCAAGTGCCCTGCAAAGCAGGCATCCAGCCAAACCAGGTGGTTTGCATTTCTGTCGCTGCTTTTCAGAGCAAGCTGGTTATTAAAGCTATCCCAGACCAAATAGCAGAGTTCCTCTTTCTCTCCTGGGTGCATCCCAATGAATGTATTCATTCATGTTAGTCATGCCAATCTCTGAAATCCTTATATGTGTGTAAGCAAGACTTGCCTTGTCATTGAAGTTCAGCAGGTGCATAGATGTTAAAAGTGCTGTGTCTTCTGTAATTTTTTCCTGATGTAGCAATTTGGCCTTTACCAATAGCCTTAGGTTTAAACAGCACAGGATATAAAATGAGTTAGTTATGCTGCTATGCTTGTTTAAATATAATTGTAAAAAGTGCCTTTGGGTTTCTGGGAACACACATTAACAGAAGGTGCATTTCAGTGGCTTTGCATGGTACCTGACTTTCACAGTGGTTCAGCTGCTGGTTTCAGAAAAAAAAAAAAAACCCAAAAAATCTTAGTGGGAGATTTATGGAAATGCAGTGAATTTTG
The DNA here is from genome assembly GCA_013401135.1 of Cettia cetti. Lineage (NCBI taxonomy): Eukaryota > Metazoa > Chordata > Aves > Passeriformes > Sylviidae > Cettia > Cettia cetti. Next base: position 26,740 of record VZUI01040638.1, read on the forward strand.
CTAACATTTGGATTTCCCTGCATGAGCCTCAGGAGAGTCTGATGCTGTGTGTCTGCAGAAGGAATACTGGTCAGGGAGCTGTGACATCTTTAAAAAGGCACACAGAACCTGAGTCTGCCCTTAGGGGATGGCAGCCCTAAGGACAGTCTGTGCATCTTGCACTGTGGCCAGTGAGTGTGTGGTGCAGAACTGGCTGCTCTGTGACTGAGGAGGGAGCCTGAGTGCCCAAAGCACCCGCAGAGCTGCTCCTCCCTGCCTCTTTAACAGCTGCACTGACACTGGCACAGCCCAAGCTAGTTTTTCTGGCATGGTCATGATATGTTATGCCAGTGATGTAGTGAAACTATAATATATAATTTTCCCTTGAATAGTGTATACTATATATACCCTGTACTATACTGTCCTTGCTCTGTTGTGATACAATAGCCATGCAGAATGATGGGATCCTTAATCCATTGCTGGATGTTATGGTAGAACAAAATCTGTTACTTCAAATGCTTACTGCAAAAACGTATTTTTGGAACGGGAAAAGAGTGTATGTGATTTTATTTTACAATAGGGTATTTATTTGTAATACTTGACTGCAGCTGTCTTTTTTATTTGTTTTGCAGTTTAATTATCAGAAGGATGAGATACTCAGCTGAAATGTATCTCACCTATGTGATCAAATTTGAATACCAGAGAGTGTTACTAAAGCCTTAACAATGCCATATGAATGGTAAACACAGTTTGCTTAACAGAATCATGGCTCTCTTGTCAGAAAGCCACAGTTTTCTGGTTCAGCTGCCTTTTTCTACTACTCAGGACATGACAGTGCTTTATACCTCAGACTCTCCCTTCAGCCACCCTTACCCTTCTTGTGTGACACCAACTCCCAGAAGAGACTTGGCAGAAGAAACCCCGAACAACCTGTCCCCAGCTAACTGCTCCTGCTCTTCCCTGCAAAAACCCTCATGGATTAAAGAGCATAAGAAGCATCTGATGGCATTGGATCCACTTCTAATCCCTTGTTCCACTCCTAGTAGGTGTCAAATTCTGAAACTGTGAGAAAGGTGCAAGGATGCTGAGAGAACGCAGATGATGGATGATCTTTCCAGCCACTAAAGTTTTCTCATATGCTACAATTGTTTGAGTTAGTTTAAGGCCTGAAATCTAACTTTGGAGGCATTTTTCAAAATATGTTTGTGGTATATGTAGCACGTATGTGTGTGTATATAAAATTCATGTACACATATAAAGTGTTGCACGTGTTGCTGGTAAAGTTTTGACTTCTAGACACAACAAATTTCTTGACCTAAGGAAGCACAGTGAAAGGATCCCAGTATTTACTGGCAGTTTTCAAAACTGTCTGCCTCTGTCCATGTTGAAAGAGAAGCTGAGTCGTCTACCCCAGCAGAAAGTTACAGGGTAAATGCTGCTTGGGATCATTTCTTAGTGACTAAGAAACTCATAATTGTCTGTGTGTGGGCAGAGGATCTGTCTGTGGTGAGGCGAGAGCGGCGCAGCAGACACGGAAAGTGTATGGGAGTGATGAGGTGGGACATGGCGTTTGTACAGCTGCTCTGTGCTCTGCTGTCTGAATTGTTCCTCTTCAGAAGCCCTCTCCAGCTTTTTGATCCCCCTTCATTGTACCAGGAAGAGGAGGGTCATACTGTGGATGTTAAAGGTTAACGTACTTACTGAGGGACAGATACTTCATTGTTTCCTTCCTATATGAGTTCAATTGACAATGAACTCTCAGCAGCATTCAGTAGAATTGGCTCGTTTCAAATGCCTTCAAAATAATTAGCCAAAGCTGTAATTAATTCTAATAATAATTTAAATCCCTAAAAATAATAAATAATACAACTCCAAATTTTGCAGTTCAATCTTCTTAGTCATGATTACCTAACGTTGCCATTCTTGAGGCTGCTTTGTTGTGAATGACTACTTGATACTGTTTTCCTTCTGTATTTTAAGCTGAGATGCTGCCCTCCCATCTGTTTGGTTTAAGTACAAGAAAATGGCAAATGAGTTCTGCCCATTCTTGTTTAAATGTTGACTGCATTAATGTTGTTGTTGTTGTGATCCTAGTATTACAGGCCTTATATGAGCATTTATTAATATTTTAAAAATATTGATCCTTTTTTAGTTGCAAAAGGGAAAAGGCATGACTTCCAGAAAAGAAATTGACTTCTTCATGCTTGTTTACTTTCCTTTAACTCTGGAAAACTCAAGCCTTTCATTTGAGACTTTGAAGATGTTTCCGTCTGCCTTGTAAACTCGGTGCTTGCTTCAAAGCACACATGCAGTCTTAGACTTGTATTGCCTAGGGAATTGTTGGGAGTCCTTGCTTGCTGTGTGGAGATGAATGCACACAGAACTTCAAATAACTCCTCTAATTTTTTTTTCTTTCACAACACAGAGTTGTGATTATTTCTTTTTTCAGCAAACAGACCTGAGCTCTTACTTCTCCATCCCTTCCCTTCTTGTGTTCTCCCTTCCCCTCCCCTCTTGATTCCTCTTTCTCTTTAAAATGCTAGTGAGTAAAAACACAGGGGTAAGTAAATGGCCACTACAGTTGCAATGGCATTAATCTTTCATCAGGTAGAAACCTCCTCATGCTGGTTGTCATGGTGAACACTCACTGCTGTCCCCTGGGCTGTGGTGCCATGCTCCATCTCTCCTGCACTGTGAAGGTCACTGGTGGCCAGAGGTGGCCTCTGCTGGTGCCCGGGGCTGTGGATAATCCTCCCCTGCTCTCTGAGCAGAGTTGCACAGCCTGCACAGAAACAGGCAAAAACACCAAGCTGCTACCAAGCCTTTCTTCCAGCTGTTAATGAAAACCAGCTCAACCAGCGAGGTATTAGATACGTAATTCAGTTTATAAGTATTTCCATCTTCAGCTTAACAGGCAAGTGCTTGTTATTAAAAAGTTCACTAGAAAGAGCAATCTGAGCAAGCAGATTTTAAGGTGCTGAATCAAGCCCAGTTCCCAGGCATCAACTAAGTGAAGCTGCCTAGGGACTAGAGGTGAAGGAAGAGGGTTGTGGCGAGGAATTTCTTTCAGTAAGTGATATAACCCAAACCTTTGCCATATTTTGGTTTCTGCCTGCCTTCTGGAGAGGGAAATCTTCTGGTCTTTGTTTTGCTCACCTGTGTTTTCTGGCGTGATTTGGGAGAGCTGAAACCAGGACCATGAACTTTGGCTGGCCATGAGCCCTGGGCCATTCAGCTGTGACATGGTGGGAGCTCCACAGAGCTGGCAGCCTGGCACAAAGTGTCCTGGCATTGCTTCTCAGGCTGGGCTTGTTCTGGGGCGGAGGCAGCGCTCTGTGCAGTGTGCACACACTTCCCACAGCCACTGTTAGCCACAGCAAAAGGGGGAGGAAGTGGAAAAAACCAAGCCAGCAGTGTGTTTGCAATCCCCAGTTTGAAATACTGACCCTGTTAGATAACACCCCATTACTTGCAGGAGAATCGCGTACTCTCTCTTCTCGTGGCGGTGTCTCAGGGAAATGCAGAATTATTTTTGGCTGTGCCATAGAATGGATAACAGTCTCACAGTTCAGCTCTTCACAGTCCTCCTGTGACATGCAGTTGTCCTTCAGGTCCTTGGTTTCCCTGCTGTGCAGTAGGGATGGATAGGAATGAGTGTGTTGAGATGTCATCGAGAGAGTCTGCGGACAATGTACAGAGCTGGAACTGATGGAAACTTTATGTAGCATGAAATTCTGCTGTGGAAAAGCTTAAACTTTATGGGAAATGTAAACATGGTTATATCTTGACAAATCATTTCTTATTATATTGAAACTTTTCCATTTTTCCCAGAACACATTGCAAGACAACAAGATGCTGGTTTAGAGACTTATTTAAAATTACTTTTGGGATGTAAAAGCTTATGTGTATGTTGGGAGAGGGAAAAGAAGCACAAACCCAAGCACGTTCATCTGCAAAGGCTACAAAGCTGCATTTTCTTAAAATGTTTTTTCATGTTTAACTTGAAACATTGATTAATGCTTATTATTTAACACAGGAATTCAAGGACTTACAAACTTTGAAGCAATGATTTTTTTCCTCAGATTTTATCTTGAAAAACATGAAATAGATGTTTATTATGTGAAGAGTTCATGGAAGGCTTTGGGATTTGCTCTAAAGAAAATCAGTCTTTCTCCAGACAGCTTCATACTGTCAAATACCCTCTCCTTGTAGGCTGTGCTAGTATCAAAGAGTGCTTTATTTTTGCCTGCTTCACAACCTCCAAAGGGAAGAAAGAGAAGAACATTAACCTTTTCCTATGTACATGTTTGAAATTATAAACTTATAATCTATGAATGTGCTTCTGTAAAAATCTCTTCCCAGCTGGGTTCCCGGAGTCCAACTCATTTCGCTGTTGTCTTTTGGTAGTGAAAAATGCTCTTGCTATTTACGATGCATTTTTTGGCTGGTTGCCATTGCTTGCTGTTTATCAGAATGCCTGATATTTTTGGTAGAGGAAATACCCGTGCTTTTTTGCTACATATAATCAAGTTAAGCATAGCTTAATTTACTACTTTTTTGCTTTGTTTTGTTTTGTCTTTGTCGGTGGAGACCTGCAGACATCTGTTTGGTTTGCTGGATCTGCTGAGGGACTTTTTGAACATGTCTTTTGCATTCCCTGGTAACTGTTTACTGAGCTGGAATCTACCCTGGCATTACTCAATGAAATTTTAAAATTTAACAGCAGCTCTTCTTTATTTTTTTTTCTTTTCTTTTTTTATTCATGCATGAACACTAAAAGAGAGACAGAAACTGAATTTCTCCTATGATTTCAGTTTCTGAAGGAAAAAGATATAAATGTACGTAATCAGGTGGTGTAGTTGTAGGCCTCAATTTATTAAAAAATTGGTTTAACAAGATTTCAGGTATAGGTCACTTTGTGTGTAACATAATCTATATGCTCAAAATAGTTTTTCCTAAGTAGTGATTGTTAATTCTATCAAAAAACCTACATCATCTGGAAAAAATTGCATAGTTTTTCTGAAGTAGGTTAGAGATCCAGACAGCAAATGGTGGCCTCTGAAAGTAGACTGCCTGACTTGATTCTCTTGTTTTAAGTCTCTTGATGAATGTCAGTGTCTCTCATCCTTAAATATTTTATAGTTATCTAATCTACCAGTCAAATCATGTATTTGTTCTAGACCTTCTTAGTACTGTGAGGGTTTTTAATAGGGTATCTACCAGAGTAAAAACATACTTGAAAAACTACTTTGTACCTTTTCCTCGTCCATTTCTATAGTTGGGACTGAAAGTAAGAAAGATTATGGTGTGTGAAAATATTTGTTAAAGACTTTTCCAGTGTCTGAAGAAAGCTCTTATCTAAAGTTCTGTTCAAGCTGGACTGAAATTCAAGGGTTGCTTGTGGGGATTTTAAGAGTTGATGGTGTTCATGCAGGTTTTGGATGTGAGCTGGCCCTAAAATAATGTGAATGTTGCTCTTGCAATTTGACACGCACAAACGATGAGCTTTCTTTTCTCACATCCTAGTATAGCATCATGACATTTTTGGGGTGGGACTACCTAACAAGTAGTTTGTAATGGAAATTCTCATCCTCCTCTTGCCACCCTTCAGATGATTTGTCACCTCCTTCCTCCACCCAAGATGTTTTGCTAATATTTTGAAGCAAACAGATAATTGCAAGTAGATGGGATTATGTTGCAGCATATCCTTCCTTTTATGCCAGCCAAGCTGCACTGAAAGGAAGCAACTTGAAGACCTTCAGAAGAAAATAAAAATCCTGGCTACAGCACATCTGAATTTGTTTCAGGTCTAAAATGGCTGCTTAGGAAAAGTGGTTCTGTGCTGTCAAACAAGAAGTGGTGGCAAAACATTTAGAAATGACTCCTTCTTTCCTACTGCTGTTTTCCAGCATAATGAAGCAATGAAGCCACCTCACGGACCGGACTTTGAAAATGGATGTGTTTATCTTGACCATTTTCTTCATGCAGCTGAAGCTTACTGAGCAATTGAACTTCTGGAGACCCATATTTCCCATTAGATTTGTTGACTGAATTCTAACCTGACACATACATATAGCTCTTCCCTGTGGCCTTTCACAAAAGATTTCTGCTGTCCTGTAAGTCCTCTCTCCATCACCTCAGAATCAACAAGAAACTTTGTATTTCAACAAGAAGTTTTGTTGTGTTTTTGGTTTATTTAGAATGAAACAAGTGAAGCAGTTGTCAGACAAGGGTCTACATCAATGGTTTTGTCTCAGTTTTGAAATAATGTCCTGCACAAAAGTCTGTATAAAGTTTGCCTGTTTTTTTCATTTTATTTTTAGAGAAAGCAATAGATTTTTCTTTCTTTTTAGAGAAAACAGACACAAACAAATATGGACAGTTTGTTGTATCATGAATTAGGCTGTTACTGTGCCAGCTGGCATCCAAATACAAAGCACCACAAAAGCTTCTCCCAGCAGGACACGCTCTTTATTCCCTGGGGAGGAGTGTGTGCTGTGGTACAGGCAGGGTGGCAGGGAGCTCTCGCTCTGTTGCCTGTCGTGGCAAGTGCCTCTGTCCTAATGTAGGTCCCTGAGGGTGCTGTAAACATCCCTGACAGCGCTGCTCCTCTTGGCCACGTCTGAGGAAGCAATTAACTTGGATCTGGGCTGGGCTGTATCTGACTACACAGCGTCCTGTAGCTGAAATCATCTGGGTGTCGTGTGGCTGAAATTGCTCGCCTGTGGAATGGGAAACGTTTTTCATTTTCTCCTTTTTACGTGAGGGAAGCTGTGATTCGCTCAGATGCTGATCTCCATGTCTCAGAAGCACTGCTTGAGATAACCCTGGGTTGCACAGGCAGTGCTGCCTGCAGATCCTGCTGCGGGTGGTGGACTCTGCCTTCACCCTTCCTGGGACACTGTCCCACCCTCACCTCTGTGTTTCCCTGCCTGCAGAAAGGGGACAAGGCTCTCAGACCTTTGGCATTTGTAAGGGCTGCAGGGAATGGCAGCACTGCGGTGTGGTCTCTGCTTCCCTTCTCATTACCCATTGTTCACCCTGAGCCTCAGATAAGATGAGTATCTTTCCTTTTTCCTGTAGATAATAATAACAGCCTGTCTCTACCGATACAGGATTGGGCTTCTTCTTTCAGGAAGATGTGGGAAGAGAAAAATTAATGTGGACTTGGTGAAGCATGTGTGACAGAAAGGGTCTCAGGGCAGGGAAACAGCAAGGCTGCACTCAAGATGGGAATGCAAGGTGGCTTTGCTGAGCACTGTGCCCTTGGAGAACCTCTGCCTCAGCCATGTCAGCCACAGCTTACTTATTTATCACCCAGCAAGATCTCATCATTGTCAGCATTTTCCCTTCATAAAATACTGTCTTGCTGCTTAATGGCAAAGAGCAATTTTCAAGGTGTCTGATAACTGCGACAGATAACAAATACAAGTGTTGCTGTATGTGTTGGTGAGTTTCCTTCACTGCTCTGATCAATCTTATTTTGTCACCTCTCTTTTAAACAAAAATGTTTTTCTATTATTTGTACCTGTTCCCGTTCCTGTGCATCTGTGAATATGAAAAACTGATCTGCTTCTTCTGGTAATGGTAGTGTCTTGGATTCAGTTTCAGGTCAAACAGTGAGAGGCTCTGCTAACATTGTTTTGCCAAAGCTAACAAGGCAAGAGCTTTCATTTTGACACTGTTTATGGGAGTTTTCAGATGCCAGCCTAATGCTCTGGATGTTCTTGGATATTTTTGTGGGAATGCAGGTGGGTGGATTCATGGATGAACACCTGAAAGGAATTTGAAATCTTCAGACTTGTCATGTGTTAATAGGAATGTAAGCTGGGAGAGAGCCCTCTTGTCTTTTCACCGCTCTGTGCTGCAACGTGGGTGCTGTAAAGTAATTGGGAAGCATGTGCAGAGTGGAAATTCCCTGGAGGGTATTCATAGCTTTTAATGTTAGTTTGGCTGTTGCAGGGGGACCCATGGTTTGTGTTTCTCACTGATTCATTCAGCAGCTCAAGGTAAATAGGTCTTGTAGGTGTGATTTTGTCAGCGATTCTACAGAATTGGTCTCTTTGCTGTTCACATGATTCCTCTCTGCAATGTCCTCATCTTAGGGCTTTGTTTAACACAGAATTCCAGGAGTGTGAGGATTTTTTGGTTCTGTTCTGCCACAGCCTGTGTCCGTGCTGTTTGGAAGCAAGACCAGTATTTCCTGTGGCCTCCTTTATCTCTTGTTGTTCCGTCTCATGGAGAATTCATGACTTTTTTTTTTTTTTTTTAATATTTGTATATATTTTGACTGTTATCCTATGAAATGTCCTGGCATTTATCTTTGGCCCGAAGTTACTCAGATGATTTATTCCCTCCTTGTCTCCAGAGTTTAGGCTTACTTTAAATGAGACTTATTTGGATGTCAGCCTCTTGCACTGCAATTCCCCTCCAGAAAGCCCTTTGGGGCCTGTTGCCATAGGACAGAGGGCAATGCTTTTAAACTGAAAGAGGGTCGATTTAGATTGGGTAGAAGGAAGAAGATGGTTTTTTTGTAATGGGGGTGGTGAAACACACTCACAGGGTGCTTGGAAAGGTGGTACACACCTAATCCCTGGTAACACTCAAGGTTAGGCTGGACAGGACTCTGAGCAACCTGATGTAATTGAGGATGTCCCTCCAGGAGGGTTGCACAAGAAACCTTTGCAGTCCCTTCCAACCCAAACTGTTCTGGGAAATAGATTGCTAGATCTTATCTGTACCCATCAAAACAGGACTTTGGAAGAAAGTGGATGGGTTGTCCCCCTATACTACTTTCTGTCATTTGATATGGTTTATGTTAGTTTGTTGTGTGTTTGGCTGCTTTCTTTGATACTCGTTTCATCAAAACCTTCTGAGTTGTCACCTTTTGCAGTTCATCCTGCCACTCTAAAGGAAGCATTAAACTGAGCAGTGGATGCATTTTTGTTACCTTGCCAACAACATGCTGAGGAGAAACTTTGGGCTGGAGCAGCACAAACTGTCTGTTACAGCAAGTGTAATTTATAGCAGGAATTTTCTACTGCCAAACTGTCAAAATCAAGGGATTAAAGTACAGCCTTCTGAGAGGGGCACTTGTATGAGCGGAGAATCCTGATGGTATTGCATAAAAGATTAAATTGCTGATGATTTTGAGACATGGTTTAAGGCTCAGTATATCTTTTCCTATAACATATTAATGAAATCTAGGGTGTGGACCAAACTTGTAAGCTGAGGTTTACCTTGCTATTTCTTCATATGCTGCATTTTCATAATTTCTTGCTATCTATTTAGAAGAATTAGATATCTTATTTTTTAAAGACTACATGACAATTAGGTGTCTTGATATGCTCTTCTCCTCTGGTTACATTCATTAATTTTTTTTTCTGACTGAGATTCTTTGTATTTTGCAATGCCAAAATAGCAAGGCTCCAAGCAAGCAAAAGCATTAGAAATTGTTTATCATCTGTGCAACTTGGAAACGTATTTATCCTTCTGATTTGTACAGTTGAGGCCCATCATATTGCTGGGTGCTCTTGGCAGCACTCTTACAGAGGGGTGACGTTTTCCAAACCCTCTGTTTGGGTTTCTGGTTGTATCCTGACCCTACAAACACGCTTGCCCTGGTTATGCTGTTTATCTTGACTGAAAGGTTATCTGGTGCAAAGGATACTCACTGGCTGGGCTGTAACAGATACCTGCCTTCAGTAATACACCTACCCCTATTTTCATTTTGTTCTAGTGTCATCTGAGACATTGTGATCCTGTGTTTGAAACAGGGGAGGGAAAAAACCTCCTCCTCAGACCTCTTAAACAGACATAAGGAAAAGCTGTGGGAGACCTCATGGATTTAAGATCTGAATGTTGTTGTCTAGAAGTTAACTGCGTCTTTAAGAAAAAACTGGGTATTTATATTTGGTGTCTATCTGAAATCATGTTTACCTTAGAGTGTTTATTAAACCTGAGTTAATTTTCCTGCTGCCTTTCCGTGGCTGCAGGAGCTCTGCCAGTGATGCACTCTAATAACTGCAGTGGAAGGGGCGCAGGCCACGTGCCAGGTTCCTGTTCCCGCTCCTGGGCTGGCCTGGAGACTCACTGCCCCTGCCCATGGAGCTGTGGCCAATCCCTGCTGAGGAGCCCCAGCTGCCCTGGGGAGCCTCAGACCTGCAACTGAGCGCTCTTTTGGTTAAAAATAATAATTATGACCCTTAATTACTCTCTGTCTCTCTCCTGTCTCCCTTCTGTCCATTACTCTGAAGGGTTCTTGAACAGAGTAATTAGCATCACACTCATCACACTTTCACGTGGCAGTCTTGTGCTTTTTTTTTTAAAGTATAAGATCTCTGTGTCTGTTATCTTTTACTTTGTGTGATGAGCGAGGATTACTTGCTCTTTCTGGTCCTGTGATGTTTTTGTCAGGACTGTCTTGGCTGAGGTGAGTGCTGTGAGTCACAGCTCTGTCGGCGTTGCCTTTTCATCTGATCTTCCTCACTCAACCAACACGAGCAGCCCGAGGCCCAGAGCTGATGGGTTTATTGTCACGATGCTTTCAGGGGCAGAACTTGCTGTTGGTTCAGATCTGAAATCTTGTTCAGCTTGGGTACTCACAAGGGTAAAGTGCAGAGAAGCTTTGGTATCAGGCATGCAAGTCCTCAGCAAGTTTGGAAGAAGTTGTTGCAGTCTGAGCTGTCTGCAGAGGTGGATTACCTGAGGGAGACTCGAGGGGACGGATGCCTGACATACCCAGCATATGCAGACAGTACAAAGGTGCTGGGTAAGTGTGTGAGACTGAACAGCAGAGATCTCTGTATTGTTGTGTCTGGCTTCTGTCACAGATCTTCTGGTATCCTTGTCTGCTGGCATTCCTGGGCACAGTTCCTTTGTCTCAGTTGGTTTTTCTACTGGTTATCCCAGGGGTTTTCCTCCAGCTCTGAAAAGCATCCAAATAAAACATTAAAGACCTCAGGGGCTGGTGAGTACAAGAGCTGTTCTTGGCCCAACAGTAAATCACAGTTCTGGGCTGTGAAGTGTAAGTTTTTGAGGAGGAATAACGTTTCTGTAAAAGTGAAGATTTTTCCTGTAGGTTAATCCTACTCCATTATTTTCTTCAGCTCAGCTGTCTGGGCTAGGATGATTCTATGGAATGGGGTGAGCATACATAGTGCATATCCTCATATGCATATATCAACATCTGAAATACAATATTTAGGTGACTTCCTGCTTTCATGAGAAATCTCTGTTAACGTTAGCCCAAGGCATGTGGAGGTTTTCTGATTTTAAACTTTCCCTTTTGGCCTCCCACATTTAGTGCTGCTGCATTTTAGTTTGTAGAGTGAACTGCACAGAATAAAATCAAAAGTAAACCCCAACAAAACCATTTAAAATTCTTCAATTCCTCCTAGTCTTTAGTAGGATGTTTTCATTTATGCAGTCACATCAGCAAAACTAATTTTCTTTCTCCCTCAGCTGAATGGTTCATACATAAGAGATTATTGTCTTTACTGCCTTACAGCATTTTAATGCTCAGCAGAGCATATTCTTTGAGTGTTTGTAAGAGATGAGTAAATAAGAACCATCTTTTCTGTAGATAAGAACTTCCTTTTTCCCTCATTCTACTGCTCTCTCCTCTACTGCTTTATTTATTTAGCTATCTTGGGGAAATCTGGTTAAATTTTGCTACCAACTAAGAGAATTACACTAGTGTGTAGCAGTAATTGTAATTTCTTGAAAATGAGATTAGTACTTGGGACCAATGCCAGCTGTGTGGTCTTGGGCTGTAAAGTTACCTAAACATGAGATGCTTGCATCCAGACATGTTTTATATTGGTCACAAGCATACAGAGACAGCACCATGGTTGTTTTTTATTTTCCATGTTTTGCTTTCCTAATAAATTAAGCTCTGTTTTGGTTTGAATTATCTGTGAAGGGGTGTTCTTTTTAGGAATATGGACGCTGATCCAGGTCACTGGGTAACCCTCATGTGATAGATTTGTCTGTCACTTATATGAGCTGGATGCAAGCTGGGTGTTCTGACAGGGAAGAGCTCAGTGTCCTGTAACATCTGTCTTGTGCCTTCCTAGTTACTGTATGAAAATTAATTTTCACTGCTTACAAAAATGCACTTCATGTGCTTTATTTTGTCTAGACTTTATGCCTATATGGAGAAGAGAATGAAGACTGCCACTCAGGGTTTTTTGTTGCCTTTCATGCCATATATGCTGGATATTTTCTCTTTGGGGTTAAACTATGAAGCCTATTGAAGCTAAAGTTTAGTGGACTGGGGCTTTTACCTTCATGAGATGCATGTCCTTTGCAGGTAGTACTACTGCTTTTTTTTTTAAGATTGCTTTCTTTTTTTCCTGTTTGCATATCTTTCTCCTGACCTCTTTCCCTTGAACCTTTTTGGAGATCTCTAAAAGAAGTCGAGGGAGTTGCTGACATGGAAGAAAATGAGATAATCAAAGAAAAGAAATGTTGTCCCAGAGTTGTCCCAGACAGCCCTGAACTAGGTCAGCAGTCATACTTAGGGCTTTAATTCCTCCAGGTACTTGAGGTTATCTTTACAAGAAATCTGTATATAATTTGCATCCATATATGGCAGGGTTTTTTTAAGCAATCAAAGTAACAAAATATTGTTGTTTAAGTGTTTTTTTAAGAAAGCAGAGTTCTTAAACCTACTTTCTGTTGGATCTTAGTCTGTGAAAATATTTTAGGTTCCTGGCCAAATTGTTTCCCCTTTTTCAAAGCTACACTCTGAATGCAAAGTTGTCAGTGAACCTCAGTGTTGATTTTGAAAGCATTAACAGCAATCCAGCACGGGGCATTTGAAGCACTCTATCTTCTTCAGTTTTTCTTAACACTCATTTTAACTGGGTTGAACCCTTGCAAGAGAGGAATTTTTTTTTTTTTTTTGCCCATGTACGGGCTCTGATGGACAAGTTCTGGCAGATTTGATTGCAGTGTAAGGAATTCCTCCCTTTCAGCTACAGGTTCATGGCTTGCCTTAAACATTTTTCTGGTGGATTTTGCCCCAAGACCGGTGAGAACAGAAGGGATGGCTTGCTACTGCTGTTGTCCCTGTACCAAAAGCTTGTCCCTGCTGGCACAGCCCGACTGAGGTGCCAGTAAGGGTTCACATGAGCAGTGCACTGATGTATGTGCTGGCTGCCTGGAAGGGATGGGCCTGGGCCCTTGCTTGCTCCTTACCCTGCATTCCTACCTCATCCTGCACATCCCTGCTAGCATGTGCTGGGCTGCTCATTGAGCGGCCGAGACTCAAACCAGCAGAAAAATACTCACTGCCTCCTGGGGAGTAGGATTCAGCTTCCCAGAATTGTTTTCTGTAACCCCCATGGGTGTCAGAGGAGTCTGCAGGGGAGCTGGTGGCTGTAGAACAGGTTTGTCCCTTCTCCCAGGACAGCTTTACTGTGCTGCAGATGTGGCATGTGCTTTGTTCTGGTATCTCTGCTGCTGGAGAGGTGCAGAGTGGGTGCTTGGGGACATCAGCACCTTAGGCTGTCACAGCTTTCCCCCACTATGGCTTTCCAGAGCCCCAAGAAGGGTGAGTTTTTGACCTGAAAAAATGCTGAAGCACTCTGGCAGTTCAAGTCTCCAGAACAGAGGCAGTTCCTAAATTGGAGGTTTCAGTCTTTATCTTTTCAAGTCCATGAAAGTTAAGGTGACAGAACTTTCATAACAGCCTCAGTCTGTGTGACTGTGACCTGTTTAGGGTGGTAAGGCTCTCTGCTTAAATTTCTGGAAAGCACAGAAGACAAGGTAGAAATAATTGAAGCTTTGCATTCTTTAGCCACTAAATGGAGGATGCTGATGGACAACAGAAACTTGCAGCATTTCCTAGCGAAGCCTTGTCTAAAAATGCAGGTAATGTTATATATTTTCAGGGGATTTATATGGCTGCATCAAGTTTAAATGTCCAAAAGCTATTTGACAGTAAATGGGAAAAAAATTGAAAAATCTGAGTAATAACTCACGCTTTATGAAGCAAAGCAGCTACCTCCTGCCTAGTTTAAAAAGCAACTTCCTCTGTAGATAGGGTATGATGAACAACATGTCTCTACAAGACCTGCAAAAAAGAAGCTTTAGAAGTTTGGTCTGCTCACAATAAGCAAAGGCAGTTACAGAAGACTTATGGTGTCCATTAAAAATGAGTAATTTCTGCAGGAAGAAATGGCCTCACCAGTAAATAAGGCAAAGAAAAAGAGGTGCAAAAAGCAGAACTCCAAACCAGACAAAACTAGGGGAGAGAATATATATGTTACACAGCCATAGCCAGGAATTACTACCTGGAAATATATAGGAAAGATATAATTTTTATGCAGCAGGTTTTACAGTAAAATTTCCTCTTTTCTAGGAAGCAAGATCTTTGGTCCACAGCAAGTTTTATTTTGAATAATTGTGGAAAACCGATTTATTCACTGTGGGCAAAGGCAAAGTGAAAGATGGGTAACAGTGACGACAGCAGAAGCAATGATTGTTATCACTCAGCTTGACACAGACATTGTCAAGAACATGCTTTAGTCCTTCCTTGCACTCTTAGGGAACAGAAGAGTTTGGGCTGATGAAGAACTGTGGTTTTTATACTGGAATAACATAGACTAGCCTTCCAGTCTCTGACCTGGTGCACAAGTGATGGGGCCAGGTAATGTTTCTGATACTGCTGTTATGTGGGCTGGTGATTCCACCTCCAAACCCGGCACATTTAGATAGTCACCGCTATCATATGAGTGAAGTTGGCATGCACTGAACTTCAGTTTATTATTTTGCTTTTATTGCATTTATTAAAGCATGAATGGCTCCCTGATACTCTCTAAAAGGTATGATGGTTTAATCTTCGGGTTGTTCATTTTTACCACTATTTAGCTCATTTTCTCCTTGAGGGCTTATTATTGAGTTCTTCATTCAGTGACATCGTTGCCCTTTTTAAATCAACCTTCTAGAATTTAACATACGATGTTGCGTATAAGGATGAGTACATTACTACTTCATTCTTTTCACTCCAGTAATTTTTATATTACAGTGAACACCCTGATTAAACATTTATCTGGAAAAGGCCATAATGAAAAGGAAATGTAATTAAATATAGGAACTAAATATTGAGCTCCTGACTTGAGGCTGAACTGATAAATGAAATTAAATTTACATGGGAGGAAAAAAAAAGGTAAAACTCATCCAGTATTGCATTTTAATGTTTTAGTCAACCAGCTCTACAAAGCAAGCTGTATATATCAACTACAGTAACTGCTGATTTTTGAAGGTCTTATTTAGAATGCACTTATTGTAATTGTGTAATACTAGAGTTCCTTGGCCTTTGAAAAAAGGGAAAAGAACGAATCATCTGCATTTAAAATTCAAGCAGCACTGATGCAGAAGAGTCGGGTATGGCAGAGTTTGGTTTTCCTAGACAGATTTAAAAAACAAAGCAAACAAAAACCAGTAAAGCATTATACTTTATAAATAAGTTTTGTAAAGACAAATCAGCCTGTGTCCCTCATATAAATTCAAGTGTCAGAGCAGACGTGCTTTTGGAAGCTGTGTGTATCTGCCCTCTCTGCATGTGTGCTCAGACTTCTTGGCACTCACTGCCTCTGAATCAGGAAGACAGAATTTACTTTCCTGTTGGACTAATTATAGTTCTTTAAAGAGATTAGTTAACCCTTCTTCTCCTACAGAGGGACTTTATGAGTGAATCCTTTGTCAAGGTGAGGCTGCTACTTGGAATGGCTTTCAGGGATCAGCAGTGGCAGTGCAATGATGCCTACAGCCAGTCTCATGGTGGACGTGTGCTGGTGACCAAACAGTGTATGTACAATGTACTGCTTCCAGAAATACACTCTGAGCCTGGAATCCATGGCTCTGTGAGATACAGTTGCAAAAAACAACTTATAGTTTAAAGGGTTTGGATATTGAAGTCAGAATGTATTTCTTCTGCTTTGTACTTTGCACAATGCTTTTCATCTTCTCTACCTCTAGCACGGTAAAATTCCTTCCTTCCCTTCCTTCCCTCCCTCCCTCCCCTGGGGATATTGGGCAGCTGGCAGCTGTGGTGTTCAGTACCTGAGTGATGGACCCCATGAAGTGTGGGTTCTAGGGCTGCAGACCATCTCCCCACTCTGCTGTCATTTCTGGGCCCATCCCATGGGGGGAAGGCACAGGGAGGAGACTTTTCCCCCTTCACCACAATCATTATTGTGCCATCTGTGTGACTGAGGGGCTTGATGGGATTTCTGGTGTGATATGAGACAGCAGCGCTAGAAAGGGAATTCTGCTTCATTGACAAGGATGTGGTTTTCAATCTCTGATGTGTTTTCCCTTTGGGAATCTTTGTGTCCAGTTGGTGCCCTGATGGACAGCCTTTGAGGAGAAGTGTTTTAAGTATGTACGTTTGCATCTTTGTTTTTGCAGCCAGATTCAGAGCTAGGTGGCATTTTTCATGCAGCCTTGACTTGATTTGTGGTACGTACCTACCTTGGAAAGGGACTGGGACTGATGTTCACAGCCTCAACCCTTGCTTCCATAGGGGAAAGAAGACACGTGGGAGTGAGAATGAACAAGTCATCACAGCAACCAAGTGCAAGCAAGGATTTTGAAATTCTTGCTTTTTGAATGAATGGTGGGAATGCAGCTGTGACCCCAGTGCTGTGATGCCATACAGGTTTATGAATGCCAGATTCTCTATTGATGTAGATGCCTTTTGTGGGTGGAATAGGATGATGAGGAGAGCACAAACATTTTTTCCTAGCTTCTTGTAATTCCATTTGTTAAGATGCATTTACAGATCTTATCACCATTTCTTCTCTAAATGCCAGTTAACTTAGAAATTTAATAATGCTGTCACTCAACAAAAAATATTGGAGAAATATCTTCAGTGCTTTGCAAGAGCTGAAAGCATAAAACCTGAAAATACCTGAAAGGAGTATGAGTCGTATAACAATTTTATACATGCTTCTCTGTGCTTGTTTCTTGGTCTGTAAAGTTGGGATCCACCTGTATGAAGGGCTTTGAGGGATGAAAAAATGTTTTTATGTCCAACAGCAAAGTGTGGTGGCTCTGAGCCCCAGTTTGGAAAAGGGATGTTGCAGTTCAGGTCAGTTCAGCCTTCTGCTGAGATGCTGAACTATTACAAGGGAGATCTTCAGTATGCAGTGAGGAGCTCAGGCTGGAAGGTCTGTGCCTGGAAGAAACAAGTCATGGGTCGTTTTTGGTGTTAGATGTCTTTTGAGCATCTGCAAATTTGCCATTCTTTGTAGATGTATTTTTTTGCCATGTGCAGTCCTGACAGTTTTCTGCTGCCCTGCCCACAAAGGACAGCGAGTGCTTTATTTCGTTTGAAGGCAGTGGTACACACGTGTACCAGACACATTTGCCAGCACCAATATGACTTTTGTCACTTTCAAAATGAGCAGTGGAGATAAGTAAGAGCAGGATGTGTCTGTGCCTCCATGAGCCAAGTCCTGGGGATGCACAGCTTGGGGGGAAGTGCTTCCCAACTCCTCTGCTCAGCTGCTGTAGCACATATTGCATATAAAAATGTGGTCTGAGACACCTGCAATGGCTTTGGCAGAAGAAAATAGCAGAAGCATGAATCTGCTTGTTTCTTCTGATTTATGGATTTCATTGTAGTTGTCAGTGTCACCTTAGTGGAAGTTTGTGAATGCAGCATTTCACTTGCCTGTCAGCTTTAATTGACTTTAGGTAACACAATTCCCATCTGCTGTAAACCAGGAAAATTACCACTTATAGGCTTCAGGAACCTCCAGCTTGTTCAGTGGGGTTCTTCCCCTCATCATGCAAACGGACTTGGCATTTGTTTATGTCTCCAGAACATCTTAATTACATTTTAAACATGTTAGGGTGTTTGAGCAGAAGTGTTTGTGAGAAATGATTAGGAGAAATGAATGTGAGAACTGCCTTTCTGACGATGAGAATAACATTTCTTACCAAATGTTCTTAAACTTCTTTAGAAAATAGAGCAAATCAGAGACTGTAAAATAACCTCTAATCAGGTGTGCAGAGACATCACCACCATAGGGCAAGCTACAGGCATTACTTAAAGACTGTAATTCAGGGTGTAATTCTTGACTTTTTAGAAGCACAACTTTAAAATCACTGTGGAGTGGTTTGAAGTGAAGTGATCATTCTGGGTGCTGGATACCATTGTTTTTGTAAATCCATTCTTGACAGTTCTAAGAGTTTGCTTATGTTTTAAAGCTGTGTGATCTTTAATATATAAATTTCTTAATCTATTTTTCATTATGTTGTTCCTGAATTTCCAGTTGAGGCTTATGGGCACAGCACTGGGAATTGTTCTTATTCTACGTAAACTGCTTCACCTTCACGACAGGCTATAAATTATTTTTTTAAGCTGAAGTTTGTGACAGCTCTTCATAAAGTGTGCAAACTGAGTCATGCTCCATGATAACAGCAAGAGAGCATCACTCTATTGGTCCTGAGACACAGTGCATTGGTGCTGCTAGCACAAATAATAATTAATGGGTACACATTCAGTAGGCAGGACAAGTCTGAGTTCAGTCTGTACACACAGTGAGCTTTCCTTCCACTCTGCACTTCAGGATTTGGTTTTCAGTAGCCCTAAACCTGACTATTTTACTTTTGTCCAAATATAATTCTTCATAATTAAAAGACCCTAACTTGTTGCAGTGAGACAGTAGTCTGTCCTTCATTTTTCCCGTTAAAGCTGCTGTATCAGGGAATGTTGAATTGTCTGAAAGGACAAATCTTTTCCAAGTGATGTTGCTGTGCTCAGATGGAGCCTGTGTCTCTGAGATTGTAGCCAGGAGGGAAGCTGCAGAGGACAGGGCTCAGAGAGCTTGTGTGTTTGGAAAGCTACAAGTAACACAGTATTTATTCCTCTTTACTTTCTATTGTCTGTTACTGACTTATCTTTAGCAACATTGATTCTTTCCCACAAAATCACAGCTTCCTGGGTCTCTTCCCCTCCTGTGCTGTCCTATCCTTCAGGAAGCTTAGCAGGAAGGAGTTTGACATCCAGTAAAGTAATTCTTCCCTATGAGGGTGGTGAGGCACTGGCATGAGTTGCTCAGAGAGGCTGTGGCTGCTCAGGGCCAGGTCAGATGTTGCTCTGAGCAGCCTGGTCTAGTGAAAGGGGTCCCTGCCCACGGCAGGGGCATTGGAACAAGATGATCTTTCAAGTCCCTTCCAATCCAAACAATTTTATTATTCAATGATTCTGTATTATTTGCTGGGAGAGAAACTTGGTCAGCATAGCAGCTTGTGGAGATGGAAGAACAGGATTTGCACAGCAAAGGATGTTTTGGTTTGGGATTGCAGGTGCCTGCACATATCCAGCCTGAGTAGAGCGTGGCTGGAGGCTGGCGAGTGGCGTCCCCCCGTGATTCCCCCTTATCTCTGTTAAACACTGCATGGCAAACTCTGACTGCACTGCAGCCAACTTATGCGCTCTTAATACAGAAAGCTGAATGAAAACTGGGGCCAGATAGCACTCCAGTGAAAATCTGCAAAAAGGCTGGCATGTTATCAGTTGTTACTTCCTTCAAGAGCAAGCTGTGTTGTGTGGTTCCAGTATCTGAAACTGAGCAGGCTGGTGGGGCTGGGTGCAGCCATTTAAAAATGTGATTTGTGTTTTTCTTTCTTCACAGAAATCAGCCTAAAATATTTCCTGAGGCTTTTCTCAGAATCTGTGTCAGTGCAGCCAGTTAACTAGTGGCAGCTCTGTCTCAGGAGACTAGAAATTTAGCATGGTGACACTAATGTCTTTATAAGATGACCTAGATTAGAAATGTCTTGTTCTTGGTTTGCAGAATTCTGTTCAAATATTTAATATGACTCAGAGATGTTTTGTTTTTTTGTTTTTTTTTTTTTTCCTTCCTGTAGAGATAGAAATAAAATTACTTAAAATGCTTTTAGGATCCAAACAGTTTCAGCGGTGAGAATTCTAGTTCAGGAACTAGAATTTAGAATACATCAGACACATGCAGTCTGCCCCCCTGGTCTACACACTGCTATGGCATGAATAGGGATGAGAAATTTTCTGTGTTTTGTCTGCTGCTTATGCCTGTATGGATTTCATCTTCTGAATTTTACAAGATATCCAGCTTACAAGTTAGAAGTTGGAATTAGATTATAAATGAGACTGCTGAAAATCCAGGTTGCCTTACTCAAAGCTTGTAGGTAGCTTCTTCTTGTTGAAGCCTGGAGGGGCAGGACCAGTGCAGTCTCAGTTTTGGTCCAAGCAGACCTGAAGTCCAGACCACAGAGCTGGCTAATGCAAAGCAGGAGGGCAGGTGTCAGGGATGGCTTGTCCTCACCAGGAAGAATTTGCTGCTTTTCCCTCCCCTCTCTCTGCTTACTTCCTCGAGATTCTGCCTATGTTTAAAGAACCTGAAATAATCTGTATAGGCATATGACTGGGATGGAGAAAGGTATATCCACCTTTTTTGTTAACATCACCATTTCCCCCATGACTTGAAGCTCTCTGCCAAGCACCATTTTAGCTCAGTGCACTGGGACTGAATTCCCTTTGGGCAGCCCCATTTATGGTGTAGTTTCAGTTGGTCTGTGAGAGGTTGCAGATTACATAGAGAAACTGTCATCTACTCCTCTTACCCCAGAGCAGGAGGAACTCTGGACCCTACATAAAGTGGCTGCAAGTAGAAGAGTCCTGGACTTCCCCACGCAAAACTCTCAGTGAAAGCAGTACAGCAGGCTTTCGGGAACAGCCTGCTTCCTTTTTTTGGTTTTCTTCAGTTTGGTTTTTTTTTTTAACTCCTTGCAATCATGGTGACTTAAGATGGTGAGACAGTACAACCTATTCCACCCCTCTGAAAACTTCCATCCCTCAGAAAGATCTTGCAGCTTCATATGTTTGGGATTTTTAAAAGCACCAAGAATTGCTATCAGTCTCTTAGCTTAGTTTGAAAGTGTCTGCCCTCAACTTAGATATGAACAGTATAAGTTGGCCCTTAAATGTATTTTGTTTATCTTGTTCTGTAAAATCCAATGTCTGTGACACAGCAAGACCCTGCTTTTCTATTTTTTTTTTAAGTGTTTGGGTGAGCTGCACCCACCAGTGAAACAAGACATCAGAGAAGGAGACCTCTTGAATTAGGATCATTGCCATGAAAAACAGGCGAGAGCAGAAGGACTGAGAGGAGGATGCTGTGAGACAGAGAGATTTGCATTGTTTAGCAGATCAGAGGGGCAGGGTAGCCTGAGAGTGGTTAAATCACACAGCAAAATAGGGCAGTGGTTTACCAAACCAGTTCCTTGCAAAAGGGTTGAGTAAGTGAAGGGCTAAGCCTGGGCTTAGCTTAGATGCTCTCAGCTTCTCATGCATTACTTGAGTCACTTATAAAATCTATGAAAACTAGTGGAGATCATTGCTAATTTAATTCTGCAGGCTCTGTTTTGTAAGGTACATGGGACTTAGAGTGAAGGCTGTGAGGCCTACACCTGCTTCTTCTTGAGTTCACGTATGGGTTCATATCCAGCAGTGCAATTCCAGAAAGACATCCCCTTTTCCAAGAGGCCACCTGGGCTATCTAGTGGCAGTACAGACACGTTACCTGAGCTCTTCCTCAAACATCCTCCTCTCTGATGGACACCATGACTTGAAGAGCTCCCTGTCAGAAGGAAGTGTTCAAATACCACAGGCATCTACAGTGGTGTGGCCAAAGTAGGTGGCCAAGGATTCGCAAAAGAACGGAAAAGTCAAACTGGATTGGGAAATCCTCTGGTTTGTTTTGGCTTTTTCATTTAGCTAGGTTACTGTAATTCAGCTTTCCGGATCTCATTAGGCAGTTGATCAGGCTGTCACCAGCTCTTTCTGCTGTTGTCATTAGAGAGGTAGAGAATAATGCCCTGCTTAACAGCACAGACAAAAATGAGTGTTAAGCAAATTGCCACTGCCCTGACAAGCAGCAGTTACATGCATTAGCTGATTAAGGGGTGTTTTTTAGTAAGGTTGCGTATTTACTGGGCTAAATTTGACTAGACTAATACATGAATATTCATGAAAGAACGGAGTGGCTCTGTTTAGTCGCTATGTTAAATCTCAAGATAGAGATTTGTTGGTTTTTAATATAAAAACTGTTTTAAGAAAGCCCCAACTAATTATTTTTTAGCAAGCTTAGGTGCTCTTTTTTGCAAGTATTTCTTTTGGTACCAGACTCATGGTGCATGACAGCAACACAGAATAGTAAGCTTTTCACTATTGAAGCAGAATAGTTCACAGAAAATGAATGAGAGGCTGAAGTGTTAAGCTATGCAAGTCTAATTAATTTTCAGCCTTAATAAGCTGTGGCCTCTCTAGCAAAATTAAAACAGGGTTTGGATTACAGATGGCAGCTAGACTTTGGGCTTTAAAAGTCTTTTTTTTTCCCTTCTGTGATATTTCTGAGCACTTTGTTTTGCAGAGGGCCATCTGAAGTGGACTGCCCTGTCCCTCTCTTATGTTCCCTTTTGTTCGCTGGATGATTCTTTGCCCTCCTCTGCTGCAAAGAGGCTCTAATGAGACTGCTCAGGAATGAGGGGGGCTTGCCTTGACTTTGCCAGGACCTTCACTCTGTGGCTGAGCTCACCCAGGCTGAGCCTTTTTCTCTGAAAAAGGAAACCCCATTTGGGCACTGGTTATCCCAGACCAGAGGGATCACTGTGTCTGGATATGACATGGACAGAGAGAGGGTCTCTAACATAGCTGGGCTGTGTCTGACTGCCAACCTCACAGCTTGGTTTGTGTGACAGGAACTGGAAGTAAGCATGGAGAGACAGTTGCCTGTACAAAATCAGTTAGTGCTGGGAGCTGGGATGCTGAGCCCCTGCCTTGCCTTCCTTCTCAATGCTGAAGGGTTTCAGCAAGAGACTGTGCCCATGACTGGAAGGTGTTTGAGAAGAAATGGAGTGAGGAAGATCTGCACCCCACTCCCTCAGCCGATGACAATGCACACCTTACCCTGCTGGCTGGTGCTGCACATGCAGGGTTAGCATTTCTCAGATACAGAGATGGATCTGCTGCAAGGGATTGAGTGTGATGAAGGGAAGGCTCACACTGAGTCTCAGAACTGTGACAGTGGTCTCAGAGACATCTTGCAGGCTTTTCAGAGGGTATTCACACAAAGCTATTCGTAACTTGCAATGGTAGCTTGTTGGAAGAAAGAGTGTAATAGCTCATTATAACTCTCCAGCTCATCTTTCTGTTTAATTTGTGTCTGTACAAAATAATTTTGACACTGCTGGATTTGTCACAGTCAGATGCTTCATGCTTTGAAGATACTGAATTGTTTTCTGAAGTGAAGACGATTTTGAAACCTTTTTAAATTTCCATTTAATTTTTTGGCCTGGCTGCCTGACATTGCGCTCATCAGCAAAGCCTGATTATTTTTTTTATTCTTTTTTTCCCGTCAGCTTCAATAAGTTGGTTGAAGTTGAGAACAAGGGTATTATCAGGATATGTTGAATCAAACTAACTTTGCTAATCTGTTCCAGATTCAAAATAGAGGTAAAACATCTGCTTTGGTGTTGAGCAGAGCTCCATGCCAACTGTAGCATTCCTAATGTAAAGAAAGAGATGAAGTGGTGTTATGAACTGATCTCTGTGTTCACACATAGTTACTTTGCTATTAATGAAAATAACCCTGTCATCAGCCTCAGTAGTTAAACATTTTTAATCTGAATTTTATATCAGCTATGCAGAGAGCAAATATCAAGAGACTAAAATCTGCAAATGATTTTAGTATTTTATGAAATCAGTAATAACTGACTCTGGTGCTCTTCAAGATCGCTGTGAGCTCCGTGACCTCTAAGAGAAATCAGGAAACATCAATGTTAGTCTTTAATGTCTCTTAAAGTATATTTGACCCTGGCTGTGTAGCAGAAGGTGAGTTGGGAGATTTTCTGAGTTTTTCTGGAGCTGGCAGGAGGGTGGCTGTGGGGGTGGCAGTTGCTGACCAGAGGAATGAGCTGTAATACATGGGAGACATACAGTGATGACGGTGTGTGTATGATGTGCAACACAAGGGGAATCTGAGCAAGATCCACTTGAAATATAGTGGTAAGACCAAACAAATCAGATAATTCAGGTTTTGCTCAAGTCCCTAAAATGTTTTCTCCCTCCCTAACATTGTTTTCATGATCTTGGAGGTTTGCTGTTGTCTAAGGCTTGGCTTAGATATTCATGAGAGCAGGACCTTGGAAGTACTGCAGGTCACTGTCAAGAGGAAGATGAGCTTCAGGAGCACATGAAATTGTGATTGCAAAATGTGTCTGTCCTTAACAGTAACTCTGTGCGTGAGCTCATGTGAAATAAACCCCATAGCTGAAATTACCTTCTGATGAGTGAATGAGGTGGGATCTGAAATTCTGCTGGAGTCCTGGAGTCGTGCCATGTTAGTGTGCTTCTACCCAAAGGCACCAGACTCCCCTTGAACTTTTGGAAATACATATTTTTATTGATTTCTGCTGTAGCCTACCCTTTTTGCATTAACCTTTATCTCCAAGTAAGCATGTGAATTTTGTTTGGCTTCCTTGGCTTTCATATTTTCAATCCTTTGCCTACTGAAGCCTGCAGAAAAGAATACCTTTGACTTTCAGTGATTGTTGGACTAGATCTGTTTTTGAAATACAGTCTTCTGCCGTTCACAGTTTGTAACTCAGCCAAATTGGTAACCGGTGTCCTGGTTTGTGTTGCCTTTAATGAAGCAGAGATGCATCCTCCTTGTGTGCAGCATTTCAAGCTCTTTATGTCTTGAATGGGGAAAACAGATGATTTCTTTTAATAACAACCTTTTACATATTGCTAATAGTTCTCCTGTTTCCTTTAAAACATCTTCTGCATATTGTGACCAGCTCCGATCTGTTTAGATTTTCCTTGTAAATCATGTTTTAAAGCTCTGTTTTTGTCTTCAAGTCAGGAGGTACCCTAAACTAAATATCTCACTCCAGCCAGCTTAAGCAGTACTGAGCAGTGTGGAAGGACCACTGTGTGCTTTGCAAGTCGTAATCCTATTTTAAGTCTCTTCCTTTTGGAACGTTGTTCAGTTACATTCAGTTAGTAAACTGCAGTCCCAAATTCTTTCTTACATAGAACTGCTGTGTAACAGTCCTAGATTTCTCAGTAACAGGCAGGCTGTGTTCTCCATACTCAACAGTGTCCTACTCTTCCTCCAGCCTGGCCGTTTGTATCATTTGTCAAGGTGGTTATAAATTCTGATCTTGCCCTCCAACGTCCTTGTGTAGTCTCTTGTAGTTCTAAAGTATCTGCAAATCTATTACGGCACTCTCTGTTTTATAGCTGCCTTCTTTGTGTGTACAGTAATATAAAACAGACCCTGTTAGCCAGCGGAGGAAGTCCTGATCTCACCAAGTAAGATGTTACAGGATCAGATGCCACTTTATAGTTCTTTAAATCAGGACTAATTTTCTAAAAATGACAGGGTTTTATTAGCATTTGTGGTGAGTTTCAATGCGTGCTGCATATATTAAATACAGCACTTAATTACAGATGGACTGGACTATTACTTTGTCCTGCTGAGTGCCCAGGCTGCCAGATGAAAGGCAGGCCTTGCTGTGCTGCTGCACTGAAAGGGGAGTATGGAAAGGTTTTTTTGAGCCAGCTGCAGTGTGTGTAGCAGCCCTTGCACACGCTTGCCTTGGCAAGGAAGAAGGGTAAGTCATGGTTTCATAAGTGATAAACTGAAGGAAGATAAACTTGCAGCATTTCCGTTTCTTTTTTCCTTTTTCTACTTGATTGCCATTGCTGCTGGTGGGGCTGGGTGTGGGCAGGATATCAGCGGTCTCCAGAGGATGTGGGGCCACTGAACGGAGGAGATGTCTCAGGTTAAGTTGACCAGCTGCATGAACCCCTACAGCCCTCAGAGTGTTCCTCCCTCCACACAGATTTGGTTTGAATTGTCTTTTTTTTTCTCCTCTCCTGTGGAATTTAACACCTAAATAATTGGTTAAAAAAATTAGAAATGTTTTGAAGACAACTGAGCAGAAAATTAAACTTTTGACAGGGTTGATGTTTTTCAAGTGAATTTCTCCCCTAACTGCTTTATTCTGAAATCTCTAGCGAGGGGCAGATGTATCACGGGGGTTGCTGTTGCTCTGTTCTGCTGCTGGTGGTTTCATTTCTCTTGAGGTTCATGTTCTCACTGCCTTGGCCACCTCTGTTGTGCTTCTGGTGGGGACAGCGTGCAGGGCCCTTTGGAAAGCAAGTGGTGTCACACGGCACAGGGCCTCTCCCTTGGGAGTTGGCTTCAGCTGATTTACACCAGCTGGAATTTATGCCCCCAGAGATTTTACTCTCTGCTGTGCTCTTGCTCAGAAACACTGCCTTTGGTGCCAGGACTTCTTCCCTGCTTCTGACTAAATGATTGATGGATTATGAGGGAGGGGGAAAAAAAAAAAGACAAAAGCTCTGGGAAACAAAATATAGATATGACAAGAAGTGCTCAAATGGGTAAGTAGTGCAGCACATACTGCTGAGAATGTATAAAATGAATTGGATCCTTTTTTTGGTACTGCCACATGCCACATTACAATCACATGACTGTTATTTAATGGTGTCACTGATATGTCTGTTGTGAGATATTACACAACACAGTTTGTATCAAATCAAAATCTCAAGAAACTTCGAACAACAAATTCAGGAGGACAAGGAGAATTCAGGGTACAATTAGATCAATTATCCTCAATCTTTGTAGTTATTCCAACAAATTTTATTATGCTGTCTGTGACAGACTTTATTTTACTAAAATGGGTAACAAATGCTGGCGAATGTAACAAATGTTATGCTACTATATTTATTTTTGTCTCCTTTAGAAAAGCTTTCTTATTTTAACTAGTCTGCATGGTGCTGACTCTTTGTCTCCACTTGATTAATGTAACTTCAGGACAGTATTTATTAACGAATTTTCTGATCTGATCTGGAGGCACTTAAAAAACCCCCACCAGCTCCCAATCCCAAATGCCAAAACTAAAACCAAACCCTAGCACTTAAATCAAGAGTGGTGGACAGCCTCCAGTAATGAGAATGAAGGAAAGGACGCTGGGCAAGCTGAATTAAACAGTCTGAGGCCTTTTCCTTTTTAGAAGTGATCTAAATTTAACAGGCCAAGAGTTATTTTGGTGCCTTTAATGGATAAGTTCAATGAAACATAGGCAACTTGAAGCACTTTCAGTGTGTAGAGGAATTTCAGGATTCCAGGAAAGGCAGGATGTAACCTTCACTTCACCTGGAAACATAAGCAATTCTTGGGGCAGCTGATAGGCTTCCTAATGAAAAATGGGAGGCAGCCAAAATCCCAAGCCAAGCTGACACCAGAAATAGATCTGCCAGAGGCTTGTTCTGCACTGTCTAGAATGGCATATCACAAATTGTGCGAACAGAAATACCGGGCTGGGTCCAGCATTGCACAAGCAGGGTCAATGCTGACTATTTTCCTTTTTAAGTATCGTGGAGGCTTGACTAAATGAAGGTCGTGTTAAAGTTTCAGCTGCCTCAATAAGTTGTTTTATTTCTTTCTTTCTCAGTTGTTCAAAATACAAGTGTTTATTTGATAGTGTGCATTCTAAATTAAAAATGTTTTAGTGTGCATCACCCAAGAAGTCCTGCTCCAGCAGCATGGAAATGGGGCAGCAGAGAGAGCAAGAGCAATGTTTAAATCTCTGGGAGAAGGCAAGTAGGAGAGGGGCAAGGGCTGAGCACAGAGAGGACCAGTGTGCCAGTGGTGGTGGGGAGGCAGGGGTTTAGCTGGTTTATTCCTGTTACTTCCTAAGATGTGTGCCTCTGGGAAAGTGTAGTGAAGTATAGTCTGGTTGCACATCACGCACTAAATGATTATTTGTGATTATGTTTAATTATAGAATCAGATCTATTGTCTTCTCTGTCTGGCCAGAGACAAGGAGGTTTGTGGGTGGGTGTAAGCGAAAGCCATCAGGGCCCTCCTGAGTGGGAGCAGAGAGCTAAAAGCCTATGGGAGCACAACCTGGATTTCCAATCCCAAGCCCAGTTTGTTTTTGCAAAAGTTCAGCTGTATTGGAGGGGAAATCATTTAAAAGCAGGTGATGCAGGATATGTTGTGACAGCCCTGCTCCCTTTTCAGGGTTGAGCCATGCTCTAGGCAGTTCAGGTTGTTCTTTTCCAAACCTAGTGTAAGCAATGTTCAAAACAAGATCTTTAATGGAAGGTGTTTGTCAGCTTATCGTCACAGCTCTACTGCTGCTATTTTAACCATTTTCCAGTGATCATGCTTTTCCCTTCTTCCTTCACTCCAGCTTTGTACATCATTAGGGAACTTGGAGTTTTGGAAAATATACTTGTTCACCTAAAGCTGAGGCTGTGATTTTTCCCATCCAGAAGATGCAGAAGGGTGTTTTGGTAGGCTGTAATTCCCAAGTTCAGTCTCTGAACCTGGTCAGTGCTGGATACCAGGCCCCCAGGTGAATTCAACTGGAGGGGTGGGATGCAGGTCCTCCCCTGGGCCATGCTGACCCCAGGCTTTGCAGCTGCCTGGCTGTCCAGCAGACTAAGGTTGGAGCTGCCCCGTTTCTGTAGCTGTTTGTGATTGCCATGTAGTTGGCAATGTACACCAGTGATTAATCTCAGGTTTTCATAATGTTTCCAGCAATGGCAATGTCTGCTGATGGTGTTAGAATCACTGCATTCCATCTAATTCTGCACCAAATATTTCTGTGAATGTTCAAGTCTTTGTTTGGAAAGGCGCTGTGGGAAAGGCTGAGTGCATGCCTATGTGGAACTACCTATGGGCCATGTCAGCATTGCATGAATTATTCAGACATTTGTGAACAATTACTTAGGAAGCACTAATGCTTTCCTGAGAGGGGAAAGAGCACTGAGCACACTGAGCATTGTTTGTACCACGCTGATGGTCCTTGCAGACATCCTCTCCTGATGCCCTGGGTGCCATTCAGTACGTGTCCCTTAGGGTTAGACCATACTGGGAGCCACAGGTGTGTGCTGGGGGATTTTTCATTTGGTCACTGAGCATTTTTTGGTGTTTTGGTGAAGTTACCATTCATCATTTGATGAGGGTGAGGCTTTCAGCTGTGGGCTTGTGTTGTGCAGGCAAATGCACTCATCCCCTTTCAGCTCTTCTTTCTTTAAAAAGTTAGGTTAAAAGTTGCTTTTGAAGCTAAACATATGTTCTATTTGGAGTTTATATATAATGTTTTACCTCTTCTCAGGAGAGCATAACAGCAAATGAAGCAGTGATCAATTCTCCACTGCTCCTGTGTGCCCTGTGCTGTTGATGTGAAATCCTTTTTATGGCCTGAAGGGCAAACACAGCCTGAGGCTTTGGAGAAGCTGTTATAAATGGCATGGATAGAAATGGAGGCTATTACAGGAAAACCCAACACTTCTTGCAATAAAACCTAAATGCCCATTACATCCCTCTAAGCAACTTAAGCACAGCATGGCAGCAAGTTAGAAAGCCATTGGTCCAGGGAAAGTGTCAGAGCACCGTTGCATCCCTTAAATGCTGGCCTAAAAACAACACAAAGATCTCTCAGCTTGGAAGTGCCTCTGTCACCCAGAGGTTCTTTTTTGTTTTGGGAGTGTTGACTTGTGTTTTTTTCTGTGTGTCACGTAAGTTGTTGGTCCTTGAGCATTCAAACACAGTGGAACAAATTGAAATAAATAGTGTGTAGGCATGCATGCTGTCCTTGCTGCAGAGGATTGATGTGCAGTCCTTAAATCACTGGGCTAGTCTGCAATAAATGGAAGGACATAGAATAAAATGAATAAGATAGAATTAAATGAATTGAGATTTTTTTTTTCCTGCTGTGTTTGAAATGCTGCAGTGTACAGGGTATTTATTGATCTGCTCAGTATAAATGTCCTAAGTACATTTATTCACTTAACAATGCTGTTAGTTTGCCACAGTGCTTCCAGGGAACCAGTACACTCAATTTACAGATTTGATTCTCTCCACTGGCTTTTCAGTAGCTTGGACAAGTATTCCTTAAGAGTCACTTGGTAAAATCTGTATTTGCTATGTAACACCTCTTAGCAGCCATCCAAGGGCAATCTCCTCTAAATACCAGCTCTGTGAAAGTACTTTGCTGTCAGAAGTGTATATAAAAATTCCTACTACAGGATTGCAGCCTTTAAATTAACAAATTAAGAGCAAACATTTTTGTATTTACCCAACAATTCATTCCTAAAACACAGTAAAAGGCTAACCTCTGATGCAAGGGAAAGAGATTACAAAGCCTGTTAAATATTATCAGTATTGAGTAATTTCTGTACATGGAACTGTATAAACACTAAGCATCAGGGAAATGCACTCTAAGAATTAAGAGAAATCCAGTTAATGGCTGTTCACTAATACAGACTTGTAAGTTAAAACAGCTTTTCTGGTATTCATGTGCCATATGTACAGAGAAAGTCCTAAACTAAAATTAGGAAGAGGAGTAGCCTTTTTGCTTTGGCCAATGGAAGGAAATAGATGTATGTGATGTGACAGCAGACAACCTTATAATCTTGATTAGTAGGAGTATCTTCAGACAAAAAAGAGGTGTTTGGCAAAACACTGTCAGAATCAATACCACTTTGAAATGATAGTGTGTCTTGCTACATTGCCTTGCTAGTTACATGAATACATGAATATATCCAAGTGTGTAGTTCAGGAACTTGATGTAAGGCCATTAGAACTAGTAAAGGATCAAAATATAGCTTATTTTCAGTCACAGGAACAAATGGTAGTCTATGGCATCAAATGGGCATGGGAGGCACTGCTCCTTTCCCTATCTGCCTCTGCCTCCTGCCAAACAAAAATCTGGCTTAAATAAGACGTGGTTAGTGAGTCAGGATATCTAAAATCAAGGCTAAATGTTCAGTATTTGTCACAGTTACTAGCTACTCAACAAAAATACTAAGTGGTTTGCTAGGAGGTTCAGCACCTGTTTTGGACACAGTAATTCAAATGATACCTGAGACTGTCCACTTAATGCTTCATCTCCTCTGGAGTCAGGGGCTTGCCAATGCCCCTGGGTAACAGTCAGATCTGTGGAGGAGAATTTCCCGGTGTCAGACTTTTTCTCTTGGAGTGGCTTGTTGGCTCTGTGGAATCCAGCTGGGCCACAAGACATTCTTCTATGTGGGTTTAGATTCTGTTGCTGAAAAAACCATTGTGCCTTCAGTCCAACAAGTTAATTTTACTTGCTGGGTTGAAATCCAGCTTATGATTGCCCTGCATTCAGTAAAGACAGGAATATGTTGCAACACTGGAAGGTGTCTGCAGACAATTTTTTTTTTTACTAAAATGTTTGTTACAGCACAAAGCAAAGAACTCTCTAGTAAAACTTGTTGGTAAGTTTCATACTTATCATAGTAACTGTAGAAAAAGTAGCATGGAAAGGGTTTTGTTAGCTGCTGAAGTTTATTTTCAGAAAAAAATGTGAACACTCCCAACTGAAATTCTCTTTAAGAAATTGGAAGCTACAGAGAGCTGAGCTGATGAAACAGTTGTTCATCATTCCAAAACCCTGTACCCTTGCTTAATTCTAATAATAGTTACATATAATCTGCTCTGTGCCTGTGCTTTTTTCCTTCTTTATTGTAAGAGTTTAACAACTTCTGAATTTGAAGAGTTTTAAAGCAAAATATTTCTGTTAATGAAATAACTCATTAATGATGTCACAAGTTTTAAAAGTGATTTCCAAAAACATATTATCCTTTGATAATTAGGAAGGATCATTATCTACCCTTCAGGAATTAAAATGAAAAAAAAAAAAGAAAAGAAAAGTTTGTTTGAAGTCATTGATGCATGAATATGGTTATCACTGAAGATCAAAAAAAGTAATCTGTTCAGGTCATTGGGCATCCATCATCACTGTGTATGTAAATGCACAAGCCCTGTTCCATCCCAGTCAGCTGCTGAATGGAGCAATACTTTCTCCATTGTGCTGATGGATGAGGATGCATCTTCTCAGCTCTGACCTCAAACTGAGCAGTAATGCTGCAACGTAGTTCTGACATGTCTATCCTGGACAGGTCATTATACTTGACTGCACATCTTACACAGAAACAGGTCTCAATATGTAATAAAACTGCCTCAACAATAATACAGTCTCATTTCAAAATGAATGCCTTTGGAAATAAAGTACAACAATGACATAGTGAATTAG
Source organism: Cettia cetti (assembly GCA_013401135.1). Lineage (NCBI taxonomy): Eukaryota > Metazoa > Chordata > Aves > Passeriformes > Sylviidae > Cettia > Cettia cetti. The sequence goes on from VZUI01040638.1 coordinate 58,885, forward strand.
AAGAATGGCCAGCTGGAGCAGGCTGCACAGCAGTGACTCAAGGTGGTATTAACCTGTACTGGTTTTATCTCCTTGTTCCAGTTTGCAGGCTCTGCTCATTCTCCATTACCTCTGTCTCTTGCTGCTACCACTAGCAAATATACATTTTATTCTAATTATTGTATCAAAATTAAATCTTACAGGGTAGAAAGGTCTGAAAGATGAGGCCTTTGAAATGGGTGTATGGCCACTTTCTCCTGTCAGCAAAGGTTATGTGTATCAGTGGTGGGAGTTATAACCTGCTTCAGAGGCATGATAAACACTGGGGTTTGATTTAAGGAACTGCAGGTGGATGTGACCATGGTATGGTGGACAGAAATTGAGATGAGAATCTCCTGTGTGTTACAGGTCTCAAGAACACAATGTTACTCTCGATCTGCTGTGTTAAGCAGCTGATGCTAATTAGAAAGGTCAAACATTTCCTGTAAAATCAAGTGTCTGATTCAGATTTCTGGCCGAGAGAAGAATGGTCTCAAAGTGTCTTATTGGAGACTTTCCTTTTTTTTTAAATGTAGTGATGCATACTTTACGCCTTCCTTTTTTGAAAGAAAAATGTTGCCTGTAACAGCACTTGAACTTGGATTTTGGAGGGTTTTTTGTGTTTTGTTTTTGTTTGTTTGTTGTTTTTTTTGTTTGGGTTTTTTGTTGGGTTTGTTCTGTTTTGTTTTTTTTTTAAATTAGCAGATTTGAATTGTGAGGTTTTTCTCTTACCTCTTCTGAGGTCTCACCTTAAAGGTTACCAGAGTCTGGCTGATACTTTTACTGGGTGCTGAGCATACCTGCAAATGGATTCAGGGAATAATCTAAGATATTGGAGGTATGTTTCTTGGCTACTGGGTTGTGTTGCCATTCACCTTGAAATTAAGGAGTTCTCTGCTTTACTGTTAATTTTTTTTTCATTTAAACATTATGATAAATGCATAGGAAATACAAATATTTTGGCGTGAGCATCATAATTTCTTAAACATTCACTGATTCTTCATAGCTGTTAGTTTCAGGAGAGAAGGGAACAGACTTGGATCTGGTGTTTGCATCCTCTGTTGGGAATATTCTCTGCCCATTCTGACACGGCTGGGAGGGGAGCATGCTAAATGGTTCAAATGAAATGCACTTTTTTTCCCCTCTCTTTTTCAAACATCCACTGCAGTATGTAAGACACAGACACTTGTGATGAAGGATGTTGCTTTAGTCCTTTTCACTTTTGGAGGAGTGGCAAGAATGAAATTCCGGTATGAATGTTTCTCAAGGACATAAGGGATTAATATGTCTTAAAATAGACACCATTTACTTAGAAATGTATTTTCCACATTTGAATGAGAAAAGATAGGGAGGAAATGGTATTTTCTTTGTTCTTTCAGCCTGTTTTGTGAATTTTGAGATAGCCTGTTTACAAGAGAGTTAAATTCTGGAATCTCAAGAACTGTTGTGGTTTTCTGTCCTTAAGTAGTCATGCATGCTGCCATTTGACAGGATTATTTTAGATTCTGGTGATTTCATGGCACCACCAAGTCCTCTTTGCCAGCAGGACCATGAGGCAACCAGGAATGAGACCAGGGGCACACGCTGCCTTCAGGAGAGTGCTGGTGAAAGTGGGGTCTGTTCCAACCACGTGCTTTATGGGATGGGGATCTTTGTGCATTATCCCCTTCTTTTCCCATGTCTCCAGCAGCACAGTTCATCTTTCAGTTCAGTGTGCTGCCAGCCTGGTTCCTCAGTCAGGTATTCCTCTGCCAAGGTGGAGGAAAGGACTGAAGTCAGCAGCCCTGGCTGAGCGTCGGAGCGGTGAGCGCACGCAGAGCTCCCTCCCGCTGCCCGGCGGTGACGGCAGCCTTGGAGAGCAGCAAGCATGGCACATTGTTTCTCCTGTGGGCCTGGTTATTTATTTCTGCATTCCAATTCATAATAGCATAATAACAGACTTGAGACAATAAGATAATTATTTCCCTTCTTGGGTGGTTAAAATTAACTGCGCTTATTGTGTATTTATTCAGTAAAAAAAATACAAGTTGTTTAGTGATTGCCCAAAAATTCATTATCTGCATAATGTTCTGTTTCTAAATGTGTATTGTATGACCATTAATCTGTGCCAAGAGCAAGCATGCAGCACTATCTGATGTAATTAGTTTTCCCCTTATATGCCAGGGAGAACATCTGGGCTAATTGCGTGTTGTTGACAAAAGTTGCCGTTCTAATGGGGGTCCCTGTTTGTGCACGCACACGCTCATTATAGGTACAAACCTGCTCATGATTTCAGGTCACCTCAAGCAAACTGATAGCTCCTACTGATGAGATACTCCTGTGATTTGGTACTGGGGTCACACCATGTCTCTGGGCAGCTTTAGCAACTCTTAGCAGGAATAAAATGCTCTCAGTTTAAACAAAAAATAAACAAACCTGTGATGCTTCTGTTTTCTTTTTCCAGCCACCACTGGTCCAAGCGATTTTCAGTGGCGATCCAGAAGAGATACGGATGCTGATCTACAAAACTGAGGATGTCAACGCCTTGGTATGTGACTTGGCATGTTGTGCACCGTGCTTGTGGACTGTGGCAATGGCAGTATTAAAAGTGTCCTCAGTAATTAACATGTAGCAAAATGGAAATGATTGGGAAGTAAGAGATTTGGGGCTTCAGTGGTATCCTAAGTAGGAGTCAATGTAATTGTCTTCAGCAGATGACTTTAAATTTTCTAAGTGTATGGTAATTATTCCAAATGTGCAGGTCAGCCAGGGACATTGTTTTTTCTCCTACTGAGAAAATGAATGAAAACAGCTGAAAATTGTGTATTTTTATTCTCTGTAGGGTTTCCTTTTATGAAGAGTCTTTGCAGATCAGGAGCTGTTGTGCATTTGACTCTTCTTGAACTAAAGCTTCACTGTAATTCTCAGCAGTGAGAGTAAGGAAGCAGAATCTTGGCCACAATTTGCCCACAAAGGAATTACTGTTTCGCAGATTAGCATATTTTAGCCAGAATGGTAAGCAGCTGTAAATAAGTAGTAGTTGAGTGCTTTGGCAGTGAAAAAAAAAATCTCCAAGTCAACTTGGTCTTTTTTGCAGAAATTGGGGTGGGTTTTCTCCCCCTCTTTGATTTTAACTTATATCCATATTGTTAGAAACAAGTCCAGCCAGTCCTGACTACAATCTGTGGCCTCTCAAAGTGGTGAGAATATAAAGCAGAAGCAAGAATGATAATTTCCAGGTGTTTCCTGGACTTCTGAATCAACCTTCCTTTTCTTCATGTCTTTCTGTGATGTAAACCCATCAGTTTATTCATTGCTAACTCCAGCAGTTGGCCTGGTATGGTCTTGGCACTGCAGCTTTTGCAGGTAGTGGGGTCCAGCTGTGTGGTTCAGAGCTGCCAAAAGGAACTGGAGAGGTGATCCTACAGATCTGATTGACTGGGGCTCCACTCTGTTTGCTATCCAGTAGAAGGAAAGACATGCCACTGTTTTAAATCTGATCCAAGACCTTGATGTTAATCTTTCCCCATGATTATCAGAACCTGATTGTTTTCCTGCAAGTTCCTATAAGTGCTTCCTTAAAGAATCATCTCCCTTGAGTTTCCTCCTTCTTTGGTTTTGCTGGTGATTTTAAAAGACCAAAGGAAAAAAAACCAAACCCAGCCAAACAAAACCCCCACAGCAAAGTAAATGAACACCATAGCCCCAAAATTTCCTCTGTGTTTCACGCTGGATTTTCAAACTAGCATTTCCTGTACGAGGTTATTGTGGGTTTCTCCAATGTTTTTCTCTCCTTTGGCTGCAAGTGTGTTAGTGATGGTTGCTAGGGAGATGCTCTCAGCTGTCAGGTGCAAGATTAGATGAAGAATACATGTTTTGCAGATGAGTCCCATAGTAATTAATAGAAAAAGTCATGGAATGGTTTTGCTGCCCAGGATACTGCTTACAGTGCCCAAAATTCACCCAAGAATGCTTTGCCTCATCAGGAGCAAAACTCAAAGCTGTTCTTTGAAGTAATTAGAAGGATACTGGTCAACACAAACTCTGAAGGTTTTGTTCTGAATAGGGACTGCAGGGAAGTGTCAATTGCTCTAAAATACCACTGAGGAAAGATGAAAAGATTTCCTCCTCATTGTGCTGTGAGCTGGCAATTTGCATTGCATGCTTCTATTTCTATTTTAAGGGTGTTTTTAATTACTTCCATGTTAACATTTGGTTGCTCACGTGAGAGGAAACTCTGACACTGTTTGGCAGAGATTTGTCCTTTGTTGATCATTTTGGCTGGCTGTGTTAACACTGGAATAGTTCAAATATAGGTAGGACAGGGATACAGAGTAAAAGTCTGGTTTTGCAGCAAGCTTTGGGAATTTCTGAAGTTTAAAAAATCAGGGAAATCAGGGGTTTTTTTAATCTCCATCAAGAAAAGTATTTGGAAGACAGAAGAAGAAGTGCATGGAGAAACAACACAAAATTAGGAATGCATGTGCAGACTTCCCACGAGAAAATTAATCTCAGGAAAGAGTTTGGAGGAAATCAGAAGTTTGGAAGATTACATTTTTTTTGGTCTGGTAAAATAATTAATATCTTCCCAAGCCAAGGACTTGTTTGTTGATGGAAATGGCTGCATTCTGGATACTGCTGTAATTGTGACTTCTGTTTTGCAACAAAGGGAAATCTGTCCATATTACAAGTGTGGTTTTAGTTAATTCTGCCACCCTAATCCTCAGTTTGACCTCTGCAGTCCCTACCTGTGCTTTGGGGACACGTGATGCCACTTGTGCACCCTGGGGGCATGGACCCTGTTATGTTGAGCTGGCAGTGAGCAATTCCCTCCCCCTGGGTACTGAATGCACACTGTGTCCATGGGAAGTGTGCTCAGCATTCAGCAGCCTGTTTTCCCAGGACATTTGTGGTGTCACTTGGACAATCCAGACTGCCAGATTAGCTGCAGGTAGGCATCCTCTACACTTGCTCTTTGGTACATTCAGAAGCAGCAGGGTGATGATGCTATGTGTATGTAGATGGGGATATTTTGGGGTGCTGTTTTTACCTAGGGAGGAGGGGGAGAGAATGACCCCCAGTATCTAGGGACTCATCTGGATCCAGTTGTTACCCCCTCTTATTTGGGATTCAAAATGCATGAGCTGTGCAGCACCTTACATCTGCAAAGTCCAGTTGTTGTGTGCAGTGTTATCCTTCCTGTGAAATTTCCATTTTCATTTGTCTTCCTGTTTAATTTCCCTTCAAAATATCCAAAGTAAAAAAAAAGGTCAAAATACCTTCCAGTATTCTTCCCCATAACTGATGTGTTGTTTGCAAGTCATTTCATTCTCTGGGGTTTTTTTATCCCCTAATGCAGTGTTTTCTCTTGGATAGAGCCCTGTTTCTAGCTGCAGAGTGTCTGCAGAGGAACAGGCAGCAGCACCAGCAGAGATTGCAGGGCCATACATGCAGGACCATGTATTTAGGGGGTGGTTTATTATGAGATGAGGAGAGCATCCTCAAGTCATCATGAAAATCATATATGCATGCAATTCATTACTTTTTCCCTTTTTATCCTGCTAGGAAAGGCATAGATTTGCAGGACTGCTTTGTCAGGAGGATTCAGGCTTCATCCAGGTTTCCCACACGCACACAAATTCTGTATATTCCTGCACTATTGCCAAGCATGTTTTTGGAGCTGCTGTGAGGGCTTGAGGGTACAAATAGACACATATTTAGGGTTGTGAGTCTGAAAGGCTTTGCATGTTTGGGATAGCTGAAGTGGGGATTTGCCTCTAGTAGTGCTGTTTAATATGCTGTTTATTTAAGTGGGAAGTGATAGAGAATTTTTTTTCTACTGAAATTATGAGTAATTCTCCATTATGTAGCAAAATTGAATATAAAATTACACTGCTGTTCACAGTGCAAGGTAACTAGCATGACTTCTCTTTAGATAATTTTTTTCTTAGAATTTTTTTTTAATACTTCATAAAGAAAAATTTTGAACTGTGAAGAAGATTCTGCTGGAGAGACTGAGAGTCTGAAATATTCTGGGTTGCATTGCAACAGGGTGGTAGTGTAGTAATGGTTACTATGTTATATATATCTGTGCTGGTGACTCATCTCATCATTTTGAGGCACTTAAGGATGTATAAACCATTAAAGTCTCATAGCAGGGTTTGGCTGCAACTGCATTATTGTCTTCAAAGGTAGTAATATCAGCCTGAAATACTTGCATTTCCTAAATCTTTTCCCATCCTGAGTGATGTGAGCTCCCATGCCTTAACACCCCCTGTCCAAACTCAATATTGTATTTATAAAAAAGGAGAAGTTGTTTAAATCTCTATTTTGAGTCTTATGGTGAATACCCATAAGTATCAAAATATTTCCATTCTTTAGGATAACAGTTTCTATGGTCTCAGTCTGGTATTAGTAATTAATCTTTAAAGTTATGCTTTTCTAGCATAAAAGTCACTGTCAGCCTCATGGAAGGCAATTGTTAGATGACAGGGGACAAAGAAGATAATTTTTTTTGTTCTAGAAGATCAAAGTATTTGCCTCTTCTGCTTCATGAGCACTTGGCAATTTAAGACTCAGTCCAGAAAAATCTTTGTTTTTGAGGCTAAAGTGAAGACTGTGGGATGAGAGGTGCTGGAACAAGGATCTGCATTTTCAGATGGGAATTTCTATTCCCATGCAGAAGAAAGAGCACAAAACATAAGTTACACAGCTTGACTTTCACCTGTGGCACTTTCAGTCAAACTTTTCGATTTACTCCGTGAATTACAGGCTTTAATAAAAGAATGTATGAGGAGAAGGAAATCCTTGAAGCAGCAGAGATTTTCTTGGTACACCATCAGCTTTTGGCTCTGACAGTTGTAAATAGCCCAAGAAGTAGGTGCTCATATGCTTTTACCCTCTTCAGTAGTTCCTAACAATTCCCAATATTTAATTTTTCTGAAGTCAACTTGTACTTGATTTTTTTTTAATGGTTGTGCTATTTAAATGAGGTATACTCAGATGTAACAACTGTAAATGGAGTGAATGAGCAGGAGGTTTGTTTCTGTCATTATTTTGGTTAGACTTGTGGAAGTTTACAGCCATTCATGTGCTTTATTCTGCCACCCAGGCACATTTTGAAGGTGGTGGGAATCCAAAGGCTTTGGTAACTATTTCTGTGGTAGATTCAACTCCTTTGTAAATTCCAACTATCTGCTCAGTCAGTTTGGTGACAAAGAAAGGATACATACATTTATTTTCTGCAGCAGTTGCACTTATATTTTAAGGGTAAATAACTGTCCTTAAGCATCACCTGATCTGAGCAGTTGCAGTTGATACCAAAATTCAAATCCATGATCTCTTTTGACATGTAGGCTGTGTTGAGAAGAAAATGTAGGCCCTTTCCTTAATGTGCCTGATTATTTTACATGTGCTGATATGATTCATCCAGCTCACTGTTCTGCTAATCTTCATGTACCCCAGGCTCTGATCCAATAAAGCACTTAAGGACTAGTCTAACTTTAAGCCTGTGAGGGCCTTATCAGTGCCACTGTGATCACTTGAACAGTTTAAGCATGTGTTGAGTGTTTTTCTTGCTGAGGCCTTCCGTTCCTGGTTGCCTGGCTGTCAGATTCTTAGTTTCTTTTATCTGAATTAAAAAAAAAGAAATGTACACAGATAATGTTAACCTCCAGCATCATCTCTTCTGTGGACTAATATAGGGTACAGTTTTCATAGAATCATGGAATGCTCAGGGTTGGAAGTGACCTTAAAGATCATCTCATTCCAAACTCCTGCCATGAGGGAAACCTTTCACCTTTCTCTAGATCAGGTTGCTCAGAGCTCCATCCAACCTGGCCCTGAACAGGGCATCCACAGGTTCTCTGAGCAACCTGTCAGTACCTCACCTTCACAGTAAAGAATTTATTCTCAGTATCTAATCTAAACTTGCCCTCTTTCAGCTTGAAGCCTTTTCCCCTTGTCCTATCACTACACTCCCTTGTGAAAAGTCCCTCTCCAGCTCTCTTGTAGGCCCCCTTTAGGTACTGGAAAGAGAGTTTATCTCATCTCAGCATGATTTTCTAGCCATTGTTTATACCTTATCTACTGTCTCTTGCTGACCTTTTGTTCTTCTGAGAACTGAACTTGAAGTAGGTCTGATTATTTCTCTTAATGCTTTTTGTAATGCTGTTATCATCTCTTCCCCCCACTTACTTTCCTTGCCTTGATAATGTATGCTGAGCTTTGGGGTTCTGCCAAGCCTTTCCTTGAAACAACAATTTTTATCCCTCTTTCTGTGTACAGGCTCCAGGCTTTAGATGATTATTGATTTCCTTCTGTGCTCCTGGCAGCAGCAGCACAGGACGAGGGGCTCTGGAGCTGAATGAACGTTGGGGTGCGGGCTGGGCACCGAGCCGGCAGTGGGGAGGCGTGGCTCTGAGGGGGACACGCTGGCCGTGGGGGGACAGACAGACAGACAGACAGAAGCCTCAGTTTCTCTGTTTCAGTATCAGTGCTGTCTAAACAGGAACTCCAGCATGTTCCTCCAGTGAGTTGCTCAAAAGCACGCTCGGCTGCGGGTGGAGTGTGTGGATCTCTCCCTGCCAAACTCCTGAAAATGTTGCCTGCAGGGCTCTGTGTGCAAGTGAACACTGATTTGTGCCTGGTTGTGATAAATGGAGAAATTTTAGCCTTTTTCCTCTTGGAGAAATAAAGCTTAAATTCAGTTCTGTGACTAACTTGTCTTTCTCTGAAAATTTGTTTCACACTCCATAGGGTAGGGCTTTGTATTGATTTCAAAAACTGAAAGCTTAGAAAGGTTACAGAGTTAGTTATTCCTGTTACAGAAGAGTAAAATTTTCATGTCCTTTCCTCTCTCAGTTATCAAATTTGCATCAGATTTACAGTTTAGTACAGAAAATTGCTTGTAATCAACAAAGCACTGAGTAGCCTTGGTTCCATGATACAGAAAATTGCTTGGTCTTGTATGATTAGCATTCAACTTCAAACTGCTCTGCTCTTGCCAAACTTGGCTGTGTTGCACTGACAGGTACAAGGGCTATTACAAGTACTGTGTTGTACTAAGGAGAGCTTCATGCATTAATATCAACAAACTAAGAAAAAAAATAAACCTGGCTCTACTGTTATATATATGTTTGATCAGTCAGTATATTTTTCGCCCTAAGGTAGCCTTAGGACAGGGAATATCAAAACTATGGAAGATCTCACAAGCACTTATGTAGCTTGTAGAAGCTGTTCTGTTGTGTTAGGAATGAAGCATATGAGAGTAACTTGTGCTATTGCTTCCTGAGTGAACACTGCTGAATAGACACTGCTTAATATTCTTTTAATTTACCTGCCACATGAGAAAGCAAAAGTTTGTAAGAGATCTTCCCCTCTGACCTGTGACAAGTCAGGGTTTTATGTAACCACTCCTCTGAGTGTTTTATGTGCATGCCCAATACATCAAAACCCAATGCAGCAGAATTTGAGGACTACGTACATTATGTATGTTTGAAAAAAACATACAAATACAAAAATCAAACATAAATTGTTCTGGTGATCAGTGGCTCTGTGCTTCTCAGGGCTGGAAAACAATTTGCAACATTCCCATGACAAATGGTTCTGCTACACAGATTTGTCCACATTTATAGCATACTTTGAAGATACTCCAAAATAGCTTATGGTTGATGACTGCTTGGGTCTGTTGAAAGGGATATTTTTCATGACAGGTTCAGAGATCTTTTTCAGGGACCGAGTGTAAATATTGGTAGGGTTTCTCTGTAGTATTATTTGCTGGAAGTGTTGACTTCGTTATCAGTTTAAAATATTTAATGCTAGTAAGTTACAATATGTTTGATTGATAAGGTCTCTTAGAACTTATTTTTGTGGTTCAGAAACCAAGACAAAATGCATTTAGGACTGGAAACAGGGATCAAATAGCACAGTGAGCAGCATTAGCAGTTCTTGTGATTGTTGTTACCCATATTGTAATATTTAGCAGTTTCTTTTAAAGGCCTGTGTTCTGTAATCAGCTGAATAAAGCAATAAAATAAAGGGGGTTTGTGAACACTGTATTTATACCCCTTGAAATTAAAAAGAAAAAAAATTGTTAAAATGCACTCCTTAATTTGGAAAATTATAGAAATCAAAAAACCCTGAATGTATTTCAGGAGTTATATATATATATATATATATAACTTCAGAAGTTATAGATATATATAGATCTTAGCAATTCTTCTAAATTTAAAGACAGATTTGACTGGTGATACTTTATTTATGTTTAAAGGCAAATGAAGGTGTACATGCTCATCTTGGGCTGCTCTAGATATCCGGGCTCTGGTCTGCAAGAACCTTTGTGTAGACCAAGAGGAGTTTGCATCTTGACCTTATAATTTTCCTGAGTTTGCATCTTCCAAATAATTCTCCTGAGTTATCCTTTTGAAGACTCTGGTATTGTACTGTTGATGCAAACTGCATTACAAAGTCTGATATCCAGAAGCATCTGGATTATGTTGCTGTGGTACCTAAGAGTGGAAAATGTTTCTGAAAGAGACCTAAAGATGCTGTCTTTGCTCATTTTAGCTTTGATTTCATCTACCTGTAACAGGATATTAGAGTAAAGGCAATGTCTCTGCAAGATCTGGTGGAAATGAGTGATAAAAAATAGAGGATTATTGGGAGGAAGTGTGTTGTTGAGGCCTTGAATTTTGTTCTTTCACTGGCTGAGATTGCATTGCTAATTACAAACAGAAATGCTCACAGAAAAATATTTTAAATATATAAAAATCCTTTGCTCTTTAATACCAATTCCTGCACTTATTGACCATGTTTTATTAACTGGACAATCTGTGGTTTTGTAGGATGCTGAGAAAAGAACCCCTCTTCATGTTGCATCATTCCTGGGGGATGCAGACATCATTGAGCTTCTCATTTTGTCAGGTAAGGTACTGTCCCTCACTGCTATTAACTGGTAAATCAGCTCATTTTAAAGCTACAAGGAATACCTAGCAAAGCATATATGAGGGAGTTTTGGGCATTGTTTATTTCTGAGTTTCACAGAGCTGATTGCATTTCATGCAAGCTTAGAAAATATATTTAAATTTGGTGATACAGTCATAAAATGCACCCTGTGACTGGGCAGAATTAATAACAAATTATCTAGCTTTTAACAACTTATAAAGCCTTCAAACTGACAATATTTGTGATTCAGAAACTTGCTGAAGTACATATTTGAAATGTGGCTTCACATCCTGGGGTACAATCCAAGAATTCCTGTTAGGCAAAAATTATGGAATAATTGCAAAAAAAATTATAACTTAGCTTAAATTAATTGTAAGTGCTATTTACATTAGAAGCATGTTTCTAAGAGTCAGGAAGTTTATTTGGATATTAGAAACTGTGTAGTAGGAAGTATCTAAACAAAAGAAATAAAAAAGTTTCCCAACTGTTATAGTGACAGAAAACATGATCAAAATATGTCAGAACAAAACATAAAGCAGTCATCTCTCAAGAAGAGAGCATAATTCATGGCAAACTCCTGGATGTGCTTGCAGATTTCAAAGGCAGTGTTTTTCTAAGCTGGAGAGCTGTAAGAGTAAAGCTTATGGGGATTTAAGAATGTGGGACTGAAAAGAACCTTATGGTACAAACTCCTAACCCCTTGCAAGCAACCTTTCTATGCAGTTGGTTTCATGAAACTGCTTCTTCAACTGAACTCCATATATTTTTTTAAAAGTTATTTGAGAATTCTCAGCCCTTTGATTACAAGGCACCTTCTAATTTCCAGCCTTGAATCCTAGAATAATTCAGGCTGGAAGGTATTTCTAGAGGTGACCTGAGCCAGCCTCCTGCTTAAAGCCCCAAATTCCAAAGTCAGATCAGGCTGCTGATGGGTGCATGCAGACCACACAATCACATTTCTTTGGCTCACCAGTCTGCATAGACCTGGAGAAGGCAGAAGAGGAGAACTCAGTTTGCTGTAGCTATGTGTTTCCTCTGTTCATTTTGGGGGAACTTTGGGTTGCTTAATTGCTTAGTGAGGGTAACTAGCTGGACACACGTCATACATCAGAGCTTTCTGCCCTACCCCTGATGGCAGCAGAAGGGTTGAAAAGAGCAGTGCTGTGCTGACAGGTTATGCTTGGGTGGGTTTTCAGTGTGCTAAATGCAAGCGTGATTTTCTTCCTTGGGAGGAAGGAGTTGATAAATTTAATCTGTGCATATGTTCTTACTCTGTGTGTTTGTCACATACTGCTGTTCCATTGTGGTGTGAGAAAATAGCTGGAGCAATGTATTTTTTCAAGTTTTGCAAGCAACAGCACAGGCACTATCCTTATAAAGAGAGAGGTGAAATGGTTTCACCCATTTTTCCCAAACGGCATCCAAAAATGTCCCAGTGAACATTCCTAATGAGAGAAGAAGGCTTCCTGGAGTTCTTCTGGACACTTAGTTCCAGCACCTCACTGCCAGAATGTCATCCATGGGTTGGTTATAGGGTTTGTCTGATCAACAGCACAAAATGTAGATGATGCATTTTGGAGAGTTTTTATATATCCAAGTGAGTTTAGAAAACTTATAATGTGGGCTTTTAAAAATTGGACTTTGTGTCAGTGGGACTGTGCTGGGGTTCATTCTGCAGGAACTGTGTGAATCTTGCCCAACTAGCTCAGCATGAGTCAAAATTAGTTTTGTGTTGTATATTCTACTTATTCATTGTTCTTTAATGTCTGAAGTATCATCACTCATGATGAGCATGAGTAATTGTATCCAGCTTTGGGGGTTTCTGAGGCTTGGAGGAGCAGGTATTGCTATAAACACCTCTTTGTGACTGTGATCTCTCCATGAACTAGGCTGCAAAGACAAGCACAGCATCTTCCTTTGCTTCACCTCTTCAGTCAGCAAATGGTAGTAATAAAAGTGTATCATAAAATATTAATCTGAACATAACATTTAGTTACATAAGCAGAGAAATTTCTCTGTCTGACTTAAAATGAGGTGGTGTTTTCACAGAGAGAAAGCACAAAAATGCTGCTGGTGTCAAGCAATATTTCCAGCATGAGTGGAAGCTAGAAGGAGTATGAACACATTTCATTTTGTACAGTGTTCAGGAGAGAAATTAAATTAAATATGCACCTTCTGAGATATATGGTCCACAAACTGGTGGTGGCACAAATAAATGTAGTGTCTAATGAATGAAATTTCTGCCCAGGTGGTTGGAGGCAGACCAGGAATGGCTTTCTAGGTAGCCACTGAAATGGAGTCTGTTTGGAACTGCTACAGGAGAGACAGTGCCAATCCCTCAGCTGGTGAGAGTCACCCTGGCCCATTAAATGTCAGAGCCAGAGAGGCTCCAAGGTCTGATCCATCATCATACAGTTCAAACTGGGAAAGGGGGCTGTGTGGTTTTGTTTTTCCAGGCTACCTGAAAGCAAAGAGCTTTGAGTACTTCTTCACCACCTTTCTGTCAGAAAGGAGAAGGAGCAGGGTAACCATCTCACAGAAGGAATCTCTGGATGATGCCACAGCCCTGGATGTGCAAGAACAATTGTCTGGGCACATACAAGCTGCATCCCCATTTGTGCTGGTGCCTCCCAGCCCCATCCTGAGCTTTGAGCTGGTGCCTGAGGGCATCATGTTTGAGCTCAGTCCCTTACCCCTTGTTCCCCACCAAGGCACTTGCCATCTTGGCAATATTACCTTGCTTTACTATTTTGGAAGGCTCTGGGCTTCTTGCCTAGAAGCTGTCCTTACATTTTGGTGGGCCTGTTGCTATGTCTTACAGGAGAAGATGGAAAGGTGCATGTAGATAATGACATTAATAGGTTAAAGAGTACAGTTTTCTTCCTCCATTGACTATCCCTAATATTGGAGATTTAGACTGGAATCTAGAGATGTGGATTCTGCAGATGTGCTGGATGGAAAACTGTACTTTGGTTATGATAAAGAGATATTATCTTTATTCCTGAAAGCCAGCACCGAGTTGTTTATTTCAGATCTCAAAAGAACAGAGGCAGTTTCAGATTTATTTCCTCTTCTGGCAGAAGAATTTGAGAGTGAAAAATGGCAAAGATTACAAAACAGCCATACTAAAGAAAAGTAGAATACAGAAGGTTTCCTCTCTGTTGATTTTTATCTGTAACATTTTATGTTATGTTGTCTAACTCAGCCTCACAAAGCAAATGCCTACAGCTAAGCCTTTCTGTCAGGCTCAAGAAGAGCATGGTGGAGAAGGTGAGGCTGAGAAAAGGCTTTACTCTGAAGAGCTTCTTTTTTAAAGTGGATATTTTATAGGATGGGTGGGTGCTGTGGCTATCTGAAAGGATTTTAAGTGAAATCTTTAAAGCAACTTATATTTTCAAGGAAGATTGTGCTATGACTGACACAATTTACACCATTTTGAGTGTTTTTCAGCCCTCTTTGTCCTGACAGACACACAGATTAATTCGTGGAGAATTGTAGAAAGTGCACTGAAATGTGGTTAAGGTACTTGGTCCAAAGTGAAGAGAGGGGCACTAAATTTCTGGTTGACTTTGGGGATGTGTTGTGGGATGGTCTCAAAAATTTAAGCTTCTGAGGTTTGTACACAGCCCATTTTAGATGTATTAGCATATTCTAGAGCGCTTAGTCTTTAAAACTGGATTTCTGTTTTACTCTTCTTTCAAAGGGCTGTCCTCAGGGCTGTCACAGGATGGGCCCCCAAGATTCTGGAGTGTAGAGGGCACCTTTGAAAACATGAGCATTGCTCTTCCAGTGCCTCTGCTTGATCATCCTTAAAATGACAGATATTTTCTGTCCCCAAATGAGTGCATCAGTGCTGGTGAAGTTTTTTCATTGTTGTTTACCACTGCCTGCAAAGAACTACTGGGAACCTAGGAGCTGAATTTTGGTGAAGGAAATGGCAGTAAAAGAGGAAATGTTTTGAAACATTTCTTCAGAAGATGTGCATCTCAGTAAATGGACAAGAGCAGGTTCTGGAACAGGCAAATAACAGGCAACAGCTGAATTGTGTGCCCCCATAAAACAGAAATCACAAACATATTCAACTGATGCATTACACTAGACACCAAAGAGCAATTTCACTGTTTCTCATAAAGAGGCACAAAGAGGTAAAGGGATGTGGAAAACAGCTGGGAAAGAAAAGGCTGATGGCATGTTGTGTATTATTTTATTTATACTGCTCTTGTCTTACTCCTACTGTTTTCTTTGGTTGCTTTCTTGGTAACTATTTCAGTTTTTCAAAGGGTAAATGGATCAGTGAAGGGCATGAATAGCTACTGTTGGAGATACTTCTCTAAGTTTTCTCATCATCTTCGTACTCACCAATGCTACTGAAGTTGTAAAATACTGAGGAATAATGTTGGTCATGCTTTGCTACTCTACATATTAGCCTTTCTTTTTTGTAACCATCTGCTTGTAGGAGTTAGTGAATGCGTAGAGATAAAACAAAAGAAACCTTAGTTCAGAATAAGGCAAAACCCTGAGGCAAATACAATTTCTAAACCCAAAAAGAGGTATTTCCTGTCAATCACTAGGAATTTGTGTAAGCAGTTTCTATCTCCAAGACCCCTACCAGGCCAAATCAGGAAAAGGTAAAGTGCCTGTTAGCTTCCTGATGGTGGAGAAAGTTACTGCTTTATTGGTCTCCAGAGCCTCACACAGTGCAGGCAAGGGGCAGGATGCTAATGTGTCAACTGTAATGGCCTTCTCACAAAGACAAAAGAAGGCAAAATCTTCCTTGCTTAGGCAGATTAATTAGAAAACTCTTTCAAACTGTGTCTGTTCTAAAGGGTTTTTTTCCAGAGGGCAGTTTGTACCACCAGGTACCAGGTTCTGAGGTGAGTTTGGAGGATTGCCTCTAATTGTTTGCAGTGGTTGTGAAAGTGGCCTTGTTTTCCTTGCAGCCAAAAACCTGCATCCTGACTTGTGGAAATATGCAAGAACTTGTTTCTTCTCTGATTATCTAGCATGATTCCCAATAACCACTATGATTCAGAGGCAAGCATCTTAATATTCTGAGAAGCAGCTCTCAGAAAGTACTGGTGATTCAGAGAGTGGGATTTATTAATTACAGCCTTTTGAATGCACTTAAGTTATGGTGCAAAATGAAGCTTAAACATCTCTTTGTTCATGATGTTCAGAGGCTCACCCAGGCTGTGCACATGACATCTGTGCTTCTCTACATTTTTTTCTGCATGTGCTGCCCTTCTCAGTCTAATACTGCTACTTGCAAACCTGTGAGGTACAATATTTTCACATAAAGCCCTTTTAAAAATTAGTTTCTCCAGTCCTTATCACTAGATTTTCTTCCTGAGGTATCACATAAGTGAATAGCTTTAGTATTTCTTGCAAACAAATCTTTTTCATGGCACAAATGTATGGGATACCTTAAAAAAAAAAAAAAAAAAAAAGGGTCTTCAGTCAGCCAGAACCACTGTAGTTGTCAAATATTCTTCCTTTATCCTTTTTTCTGGCAAGTCAGCCCAAATCCATCCTCTTGCCTAGCTGCCCTTGTCAGAGCACCTGTTAGTCCTGAACTGCACAGGAGGCAGATCAGTGGTCTTCTTCACCCCTGCTCTTCTCTTGTTTGACCAGTAACACCCACAGAACCTGATGTAGTAAGTGCCCAGTTTTGTCTCCAACCTGAGCATTTCCTGTTCCTGTTTTCTTGATCCCAGCAGGATTTGTGAAGCAGGGAAGTGGTTATTTGTTGGGGTCTGCCTAACGGAGCTGGAAACAAGAGATGGTTGCTCAGGCTGGTTCCCTTTGTTATGTCTGCAGACGGCAGAGTGCTTTCAGCAAAGGGTGCTTTTCTTGCCCAGCTGTATCAGTTGATCTAAAAAAATGCATCTGCATAGACACACGTGTACATGCATACATATATAATTCCTTCCAACAAATTTTGCTTCTTTTGTGTCCTGTAAACAAAGCAATTCCTAATAATAGTCCTGTCTATCCAGTTCCTTTCTTTCTGAATCCTGCTTTATCTATCTGACATCTGGAAATGCATTTTCAAGGTGAACACGATGCCAGGAGAGTCCTGGGGAGCACTGGGAGTACCATGTACTCAGCTCTGGTTACTGGGAAGCAGCTGGGCCAGGCTCTCAGTGTCACACCCAAGGCATGCATGTAACCTCTGCTGTTTATTTGCAGGCGCTCGTGTCAATGCCAAGGACAACATGTGGCTGACTCCTCTCCATCGAGCTGTTGCTTCAAGAAGTGAAGTGAGTAAGATTTGATCACCCTGCTTTTACACATAACCAACATGCTGGGGGAAAAGCAAACCCTGGAGAGCCGTGGTAGGTGGCATGGGCGTGCAAAGAGGGAAGGCATTTCCTGCATGCAGGGCATCGCAGCTGGAGGCCAGCATTTACAAGCTACCTGTAGCTGCTCCTGAGCCTTCATGTGCTTGATTTCCACCTTGCTGTACATCACCATACAAGTCACAGGGAGCAGTGAGCAGGACTCACGTGGGATGGAGTCCATAGTGGTCTGCAGTGCCCACATCACCTTCAGGTGGCGAGAAAAGACGAATAAATCGCTGTGGGTGTGTGCCTCTGTGTGTGTGCCAGAAGGGAGGGGATGTGGATGTGATCCAACATGCATTACCACATAATTTGTTTTGGTTAATTACATTTCAAGGCATCCGTTAGATTTTCTGTTAATGCATTTGCTTCATGCAGAAGGGAGGGTTTGCTCAAATTTCTTCTACTTGACAAATAGAAATCCTCTGGAATCATGTTGTACCTCTCCTATTGCTATGTTAAAAAGGAGCACCAATAACTACCGGGAATGCAGCTCTGGCATTACTCTGCTTTCAACTGCACCATTATTCTTGGCTTTCCATTGTGGACCTCCTTGTCTACTTCTACCCTCCCAATGCTTGGTTAACAGGGAGCCCAACTGCAGACCAAATTGGCTTCTGGGGATGAGGGGAGGGGTTGTAAAAGAGACAGAGGGTGGCTGTCTTCCAGAGCCTGATGGACTTGAATCACCTCTGTAACAGTCCAGTGCTTGCCAAGCCTGGAGGCAGGAATCCTGGGCTTGCTTCTGAACTCGGGCATTGTTTGGCTGCTGGCTGAGCTTCCCAGCTGCTGGCATCCCCCGAAACCCTCTGAAAGGAATATCTGATAGGCTATGAATGCTGTAATGAGGCAAAATACAAAAAGCCATGTTGGAAAACAAAGATGAGACTTAAACCTTAAAAAACAGCCACAGTCTTTCTGATGCGGGAATTGCAGTGTGCTTGGTTTCTGGTTTTGGATGTGTGAGAGTTACATGATTTTTATCGTCAGTGACAGTCCTAACAGAAAATGTATGTCTTTCTGTGGCTTTCTGTGTCTTAATCTTTAACTCTTTGTCAGCTGAAGCACAATGATAAAGTGTGCTGGCAGTTCTGGTATCTCCCAGCTAGCACCCAGGTGCATTAGTGAGGCAGCAGGGGAAGGCACCAGCCTTTGATCCCTTTTCATGGTATATTTCATAAACACATTCAGCTTTCTTCTCCTGGCATTTTTTCTTCATTATTTATACTGTAATTGCTACTTTTGATAACAATTTGGAAACAGGATTTATTGTTTTTGAGGCTCTTTCCGTGCTGCTTTTTACCTTCTTACACAAGTGAACAAATGTGCAGCTTTGATGGTGATAGTAAAAGATAGCAGTAGGTGAATTCAGAGTTCCCACTGATAGAAGAAGATGAATTACTGGTCCAGAAGTTGACCAGTAGGACTCAGTGTAGTTTTGGAAGTTCTTGTGAGTACAGTTGATTTTAGAATCATCACCAAAAATTTTTATTATCAATTGTTTACTATTAAAATTTCAGAGGATTCAGAAGTTATCTCCTTGAATCCTTTTATATGTTGATTAAAAGAATGGGCAGTTCTTTACTTATGTCTTAATGATTTTTCAGGGGCTTTAGGGATTTAAATGTTTTTTTTAGAAATCAGCAACCCTGAGGGTGTCTGTGTAGGATTGTTAATGGATATATCAACTTCCAGCCCTAAACAGTTTGAAAAAGTGAAGAGATTTCACTGTGATAACTTGGGATAGCTAAAGACACTGTAGAGGCTTACATCACAGCTGGGCACTGCATGCATATGGAGAAACTATAATAAAAGGGTAAAGCTCATGCTCTCAAAAGCAATAGAATTAAAACTTTTCTGTAAGGATTTTAAATTTGATCCCAAATCTGAAAAAGCAGCAGACTGCAGATGTACACAAAAATGTGTAAATGTTTTTCTTTTAAAATCTAAGTATTTTTAGCTTCGGGTATTCGGTCTTTATTATTTACTTCTAAAAATTATCCTTTAACTTTTTTATTTTTTTCCACTAAGAGCGCATGAATTTTCCTACTGACTTCATGGCCCAGCTGGGTAGTTCTCCAGTGAATTGCATTTAAACGACTCTTAAAATACTAGGCCTGTAATTTAAAAACCAAAATCCTATTGAGGCATCAACAGTCATATATCATTGGCTCTGTAAGAGGTGCAGTGTCACTCACTGAACAAATCTGTTAGGGGACAGTTTGTGGGATGGCTGTAGAAAATGAAACTGCTGAGATCAGTTGAGGACAAAGACATAAAACTCCCAGTATGTAAGTAGTGTTGATACAGACTGCAGGCACTCTCCTGGGCCATTCTAGATATAAAAGTACTATGTAAACATACTGTATGCGTTTGTTATTTGTTAATAAAATTTTGGCCGGGCTTAACAGAAAACTTCGCAGTTTATGAAAAAAAATAAGGTATTATGTAGGACTAGGGCTCTCCCACATACCAGATGTGAGTTGTATTTATCAGACAAGGCTGCTTGAATGCTACTGTGTCCCAGTAGTTCCTCTGCATTTTGTTTGTTTGTGAGGGGAAAAAGGAAGAAGAAAATAAATGCAGTTTTGAGAAAAATTTGTGGTTTTTATCTGACTTGCTTAATGGCAGATGCATGAGTAGAAGCAGAAGTGAACTGATTGTGAATTCTCCAGCAAGAGGGACTCTCAAGAGAGAACAGTACATTTTCTCACTGGCAAATATTTACTTTCAACCAACAAAATTAACCTTAAATGATGTTGTTTGGTCTCAGGCTGACAGAATGGATATTGCAGTCAGGACCCTTGGCCTATGCTTAGGCCTTGGGGAGGAGAGGAATGCTAATGCTAAGCTGGGGACAGCAGCATTCTCATGTTTTTGCAAAGCTAAAATTTTGTTTTCACACATCCTTCTATTTCTCCTTTTTCCTGTTTATAAATAAAACGTGCAGCACTTTGCCGTTCTTTTGACGTGCTTTTCATGTTGTGGATGAGTCCTGTGGCAGCGTGTGTCGGGTTTGTGTGGCAGGGGTCTGGTAGTGGGGGCATCTTCTGTGAGAAACTGCTGGAAGCTTCTTCATGTCCGACAGAGCCCGCGGCAGGCAGCTCCAGGAGTGTGCTGCTGCTGCCCAAGGCTGAGCCCATCTGTGGTGGCAGTAATGGCTCAAGTGAGTTCATTTCTTCACTGAAAGCACAGCTATGAGGTGGTGCTGATGGTTAATCAACCAAACAGGATGGGCTCTCTGCACAGGCAGCTTAGGACATCCTCAGATCCACCTGGCACGTCTTGACTGTGAGGCCACTGCTCTCAGTGACAGCAGAGGAATGTGTGCTGGGGATTTCGGCGGCCAACACCACCAGCCTGGGAGGTGGTTTGGAGGGATGTCGCTCTCTGTGCCTCCCCTGGCCCCTGTGCTGCGTGCAACACAGGCAGCGAGCCCGAGGCAGCTGTCGCGGGCAGGGCCGTGCGTTTCGCGGGGCTGCCGGGTGACGGCTGTGGCTGTGCTGCCCTTGCAGGAAGCCGTGCAGGTGCTCATCAAGCACTCGGCCGACGTCAATGCCCGGGACAAGAACTGGCAAACGCCGCTGCACGTGGCAGCCGCCAACAAGGCGGTGAAGTGCGCGGAGATCCTCATCCCCCTGCTGAGCAGCGTCAACGTGTCGGACCGCGGCGGCCGCACGGCGCTGCACCACGCCGCGCTCAACGGCCACACCGAGGTGAGCGCCGCCCGCCGCGCCCCGCTCGGCTCTCGGCTCGCTTCTTGGCTCCTTTGCTACCCTTCACCTGCTGAGGCTGCGCCTAGGCTGAGCCCCATGCCCCTGAGCCCCAGGGTTCCTGTCACTTGGCTGCTTCGCAAGCTGTGGGAGGCGTCCCCCACCTGCAGAAACAGCAGTGGCTGGAAGGCGCCTGTGCAGAGCCAGGGTACGAGTGAGGCCTGCTTTTCTAATTGACCTTCTAGAAAACGTGCTTCTGTTTTTCCCGACTTATACAAGCAAACCTTTCTAGCATTATTATTTAACTATATGAAAAAACTTATGTAAATAAAGCCCCTAGATTTTTTGCCTCCCAGGTTTTGCTAGTCTTTAGATCTGGGTTTAAGGATCTTAATTTTCCCATTCCACACCTGAAGATCTAGATATAGAATAAAAACTCTTAGACTGGAACAATAAACTTCTGTCAAAGAAAGTTGGTGAGTTGTAGTGTAATTAAAAGAAGAAAGAGGAATGGTAGTTCCTGTGAAATGGGGATGGTGTTCGGCCTTTAAAACACTGGACTGTAGGAAGGAGATAGTAATGCCTGTGTCTAACTGTCATAATCTAAACCTTCTTGATAGAGAATATCAGAAAGGATCATTCAAATGCAGCATTTTGTGATCCCAGCTTTGTTGCAAGATTGGTTTGTTATAAACCTTTAAGTGTGTCATCTGGAGGCTTGGTTTACCTGCTGTTGTTACTTCTAGATGGTGAACTTGCTCTTAGCCAAGGGGGCAAACATCAATGCTTTTGACAAAAAGGACAGAAGAGCTCTTCACTGGGCAGCGTACATGGGTAAGGCGTGGGCTGCTGCTCCTTCTTTTTCATTTCCTATTCACAAACGGATAGCATGTCTTAAAATGGACAAGAACACACCTGGAAAGAGAGTGCTGTAATTACCATGAAGAGGGAAGGGTTCAGCTGATCCAAATAAACACTGCCCATTTATGGGTTTGCAGCTAGGGAGACTTTTGCTGTGATTTCCTTTTTAAGACAGTTAATTGTGGGCTTCTTCATTTTGGTCTTTTTATCCGAAGTCATAAAAACTATATTTGTGCTAGGAAAAAACCTCAGGTTATATTTGTTTCAGTTTTTGCTAAGAAGTATTTTCAATGAAATGCAGGTAACTGTGATCATTAATTTTGCTGTTTGTTGACGTGTATAAGTAGCTAGGCATGATATTCTTAGGAGATGCAAAATAGGCACTTTCTTCCTGTTAGGAGCAAATTGTCACCTTTTATTCCAGAGTGGACAAGAGCAGCCGAATGTCTGTTCAATAAATAAGTGGTGTTACCAAATACTGCTTAATTCAAACAGTTTGCCTTATCATTCCTTTCAAGTTAAAGGCAAATTTCTTACAGTGGGACATTATTATTTAAAAATACAAGATTGCCTGCGATAGTGGTCTTACTTGTTCAAGAGCTTTTGTTGACCAAGCTGTATATTTCAGGTTACAGTTTGTGGGGAGTTGTGGGCCCTCAGCCAGGAACTCTTATGCTTGACCTGCCAGAAGTCTTGATTTTAATAGTGGCACTTTTAGAAATGAGATAATAGGAGATTTTCAACTGTGAGAAAACCATATTGTGTGGGTTTTTGATATACACAGACACAGATGGAAAGGCTCTTGCCAACAACTGTGATGTGGCTTTTGAGCTAACGAGCTCTGAACTTCATTCTCTAGATTTGAAAGGCTCTTACATTGTGCTGTGCAATTCTGCACCTCTTTTGCACTTAAATGTTTTCAGAAATTCATGATGTACTTTTAAAAGTATTTAGATAACATCTAAGGCCTAAATTAGCCATGGAGTTTGTAGTGCAGTTTAGACAGATGTTAGATAATGAGATGAGAGCTGTAAACCCTTACAGAGTTTCTGGAATATTTAATTATTTTTGGACATTAATTATCTATGGACTTTGTACATATGTTTTCCTAGGTCCTGCACATGACCAGAGCTGCCCTTGTCATGAAAGTGCTGTGCAACTCAGATGGAGCACAACTCTGTATGGTGTTTGACATAATAAATGTTTAATTCTTAGACAGTTCTGTCTCAGCATGAAGCAATAACACTGTCCCTCTTCATTTTATTATTTATTAAGGTTATTTTTTTTTCCAACAAAACCCAAGGAGTGTTAGCAGTTGTGTTTGCAGGTGACATCAATGGGATGCTGTTTTGAGAGACTTGCATTGCCGTGCTCCTATGCTCACTGTATCACTGTCCTCTCTAAGAGGGAGAATAAAACACTCTGTTAGCTTGAGAGAAATAAATGACAAAGAGGGGTGGTTTTGTTCTTTTGGCAACTGGAAAATCAATCAAGTAAAGAGAAATTTGACACTTTTGGAGAAGAATGGATGGATTTCTTCAGAAGGCCTGGAGCTAGGATTAGAAACCTTTATGAAAATGCTTTTTCTTCCTTTGTAAAACTGTGGGAGCACTTTGAACCAGCAGTGAAAGGGCAGTGTGTTAACAAGAAAGCAGTAATCTGGGAGAAGTGATGCTGTAGGATGCTATACTCATTGATAGCTATCTTTTATTTTTTGAAGGTCACCTGGAAGTTGTTGCCTTACTGATTAATCATGGTGCAGAAGTGACTTGTAAAGACAAGAAGGGTTACACCCCACTTCATGCAGCTGCCTCCAATGGGCAGATTAACATTGTGAAACAACTCCTTAATCTGGGGGTGGAGGTATGTGGTATTGTGCACTTTATTTCTCTCTATTTAGAGATAGTCTTTTCTTCTTTCTTATGGATGCTGCTAAAGACAGTGAGTTCTAAAGAAAAGGAATCCCATTTTCCAGACCACCTCTGCTTTATGTGGTTTATTGGTTCAACAGTCAGGACACATTCTGCATTAAAGAAAGTCTGATATGGACAGTAAATTCCAGGCCACGTTGCTGAAGGAATCAGGAAATTTATCTGTTCCTGCAGAAGAAGATGGAATAGTCAAGTTTTCCTTGGGTCAGCATTTCCTTTGATTTGCTGAGTGATTGTTCTCAACATACACACTGTGTACTTTACTAAACAACAGTTGAGGCTGTTTCAGTTTACAGACCTGTATTTCCTCTGTAGCTGATAGATTGTTTTCGCTCTGGAAAATAACTTTTTTTCAGGGCACAGACTTCTTGTTATTGTCAGCTCCTCAAAGCAGTGGTGAGATGACCATGGGAGCCTAATCAGACAGTTAATCAGAGATGTCAAACAAAGCCATTGCTTTTGCCATGGCATTTTCAGCTGACTTGACCTGCCAGAAAATTGTCAGAAGTTCATGCTCACAGGCTGTTGGGTGTGAAGGGGAATAGCTGTTTCCTGCTATTAACAGTGCTGTGCTAATAAGTCCCTTTAAGTTCCACATTCTCCACCACAGGGGATATGATCTTTGAGATGCCTGTATTTCAGGGAAGGCTGTTCATGCCATTCACAGGTCTTTTGTACAATCTGTCTCGTCCTGTTGTACAGAACATCAGTTGAATACTAAGTTGGTCATCAAGAAGTAACATAATCTTAATTGCACCTTTATAATACCTAGCTACTGAAAGTGGTGTCTTAATGAAGTGTAAATGTCTGTGCACTTTCACCTTGCTTTCACTCAGATACCTTCACTCCCTATCCAAAATAAAACTGTGGAAAAAGCTCTTATGCCTGGTTCTGTTCACAAAAACTGAATACTCACTGTTGTAATCTTTTAAAATATAAAGATAGTGAGCTTTTTATTCATCCTGCTTTTCCACTGACATGGAAAAGCTTTCCAGCTTGTTAGGACTTTGTCATCATTATCGTCATTACATAGTCCTGCAATCAGCTTAAAGCTTCACACTGGTTTTAGAAATTGTCAGTGGGATAAAAAGTTAATAATGGGAAAGGTAAAGCATTCCAAGTGAAGCTGTCTGGGAGTATAATTTGTCGATGAAATGTGCTGGTGAGAACTATGCCCTGTGACAGTTCAGGCCTCCAGCTATTTCCATTTGCAGTGTGTGATGCATTACGTAAAATGCTAAGCTGATGTCTGTAATTTTAACTGTGTCTCCTTGTCTCATTTTAGATTGATGAGATGAACATCTATGGAAATACTGCACTTCACATTGCCTGTTACAATGGTCAGGATTCCGTTGTTAATGAGCTGATTGACTATGGTGCTAACGTAAATCAGCCTAATAACAATGGATTCACCCCCTTGCATTTTGCTGCTGCCTCCACTCATGGAGCACTGTGTCTTGAACTACTAGTGAATAATGGGGCAGATGTTAATATTCAGGTAAATCTTGGATACCAGCTTTACGGTTTTACTTTATCCTATTTTACATATCTCAGGAGGAAACTGTAACAAGTACAGCATGGCTTGAAATCCTTGATGGAATTGGAGTGATGCTGAGAATGTTGATGATGAAACTGTTTGGGTGGGATTACATCCCAGCAGGGGAGCTCTCAGTGCCTCCATAAATACAATGAGAACTCAAAACTCTAGGCCAGCCACTTCCAAGAAGGCACAAAAAAGTACTAAAATATAGCTCCAGGAGCTCTGTCAAAATGTTATCTCAGGGAAGGGTGCTAAGTCAAAGAACTATTCCTTTTTAGTGTTTTTTTCTTCCCCCTCTAATATGGATATAATTAAACCTGATTCCAAGAAGTTCCCATTCTGGGTTGTTAGAGCAACCTACTTTAGAGCCCCAGCTTACGAAGTCTGATTCTGCTTCGGCTATCTGGATATTCTTGAAAGCACAACTAACACATCTTGATGAAGCTGCAAGGAACCCTCCAATAGAGGGTACTGGAATAAGTATCAGAAGACTTGAGGTCTCTTGAGTTCATATAAGATTTTGACTACTTTACTTAAAACTCTGTGTGTTTCAGTTTCCCATCTGTGAAACTGGCATTTAACTTCCACCATTTTAACACCTCTGGCAAGTCCCTTAAGATCAGTGAATAGCCAGTGCACAATTTAAACTCAGAATTATTAAGGAGAAGTTAGGGATTGTGCTTGCCTATACACATGAAATGATGTGAGTAGAGGCTGGTATCACTCCCATGCTGTTTTCTCATTGCTTGGATTTCCTGGTTTCAGTTTCTTTCTCTGAAACCGAAAACATTGCTCTGTACTCATTGTACCTTTGCTTTCATAAGCCTTCACATGTTAAACTGCTGCTCTGTTTCATTCCTGTCAGAGTAAGGATGGGAAGAGCCCCCTGCACATGACAGCTGTCCATGGGAGGTTCACACGGTCGCAGACCCTCATCCAGAACGGTGAGTTGCTGTGCCTCTGGAGTGGCTCTCCAAGGGGTCAGGCATGTCCACTGTTGCAATTTTCAGTTGTTCTGACCCAGAGGGCAGCTCCATGAACTTCTGGCTTTGAGCTCCCATTCCATCACGTCATCACAACCTGAGATTTTAGTTGTTAACAAAATTCCATAATCTTCCAGCTGACAGTGGTCCAGATGATCTATTCAGATTCTTAACCTGAAAACAAAAGTTCAGAGGTGTATTTAGGTCTTTTTTGTGCTGAGAAGGATGCAGATTTTCTAGCTGTCATCCTTTGGGAGCCCTGGTGTTCTTAGAGCTCAAACCATTTTTTCTGCTCTGTGCTTTTCTCACCTCTCTTAGCTCATCCCTTACTCCTGTCTTCATGAAGTGCTGAACATGTACTCAGCAGGGAGGAGCACTACTACCTTGTTTGTTCTGGCATAGCCAGGATTCCTGATTACCAGTCATTTTTCAGGCATCTTTTTTGTCCAAGAATACTATAGAATATAGCAATTGTTCTTGTTGGAGATCTGGCAGAGGCCTGTTTCTGAATGACAGAGGTGGTTTTAACTGATTCTTATCTTCCCAGTTTGGGCCACTACCTGAGACAGGATGGTCTGGGCTTTGTTCATTGGTTGGGGTTTTTTTGTTTTCCAAAGTCCCATATGTGAAACTGAAGTGTGAAATGTTGGAGATGGTTGAACAATTGTGCTTCAAATGTAATAACACATTTAAACAAGATTGTGTTTTAAATGGAGGCCTCCAGTAGATCATGCTTCTTTCAGGTCATCATCCAAATTATCACCTCTCTCCTGGGATGAATAAAATAGTAATAATTAAAGGGGATTGGGGCAAAATGCAAGAAACTGTGCTTTACTGCAGTTTTTAGTTGTTTGGTCTAATATGCGCAGGCTTAAAGCCATTGTTTGCTGGCTGTTGGATTTGTGTGTGAAAGGACTGGCAGTTCTTCATCTGTCCTTCATGCCTCTCTACTCTTCTTCTACCTATTTGGGTTTCACTTCTTTCTCTCTTTGTTTTCTGCCCCTCTAATTTTAGTATTGTACACAGATCTCAATGCAAGTGACTTTATGCCTCATTGCCATGGGATCGTGGGGAAGAGAGAAATGCCAATGATTTAAAGCAATGGAGTACATTCTGCAGTACTTAATGAGTTGGCTAATGGTGGCTCAATTTCTGGTTGCTGTCTCTAGCAACTTGTAGAGGAAGAATGGATTACTTTAAAATTGTGATGCCTTTCTTTAAAAATGAGGAAAAAGAAATGCTGGGGAGCGTTACGTAGGTCAGCCAAAGTGGGCAATATCTTGTTTAGATTTCTCAAGAGTAAAAGAAGCTGGAACATCACAATTCTCTTTTACAGCAGTTTAATAGTTCTTTGTGAACACAGCACAGTGCTCTGACTTCTCCATGTGCTGTTTCTGTTTGTGGAGACCTCCACTGGTGGATGCTGTGCCCCAGGGAACCTGTTCAAGCATTTCACTGACCTTCATTTGCCATTAAAAGTTAGAAATTAGGAAGGTTGGAAGGGACTTTAAATATCATCTAGTTGTAACCCATCTGCCATGGGGAGGACATGCCCTGCACTAGATCAGGTTTATCAGAGCCTCATCCAGCCTGGCCTTGAACATTCCAGGAATGGGGAATCCACAGCTTCTCAGGGTATGTTGTCTAGTGCTTTACTAGAACTCTTCCTGTTGCAATTAAGCCCTGTTATCACCTGTGAATAGTGCACATGCAGTAAATATTGCCACATCCTGATGTTAGCAAGACTTTTTACGTGCTTTTGGGAAGTATTCTCACAGCAAACCAGCAGAGTATTAAAATACTACAGCACTGATGCATAACTGGTTGTAAAACTACACTAAGAGATTAGTAATAAATGAATTGTTGTTGAAATGGAAGGTGTAATGAGGGAGTTTTCAGTTTCCCTTCTGGGTCTGGAACTATCCAGTATTTTCATTAAAAGCTTGGATAGTGGAATAGAAAATGTGCTTTTTACATTTGGAGAAAAAAATGTGGTTGGGAGAGACTGTTAGTTTGGCAGAAGGTGGAGTCAGAATGAAAAATGATCCTGTAGAACTGGAGACAGAAGTTACAACGCAAGCAAAGCAAAAGAAAAATCACACACAGAGGCAGGAGTATCAGGTGGACAAGTTCAGAATGGCAGCAGCCAGGTGGGTGGCAGTCCCTCAAGAAGGGATCTGGGGCTTGTAAAGGATCAGAAGTTTGTTGACCACAAGTCAGCAGTGTTGTGGTGCCTAAAGAAATGGATCATGGATGTACCTGGTGCTGTGCAATGTCCAGGGTGCACAGATAGGACTGTAGCCAGCAGGCATGAAGCAATCCTGTTTGCTCAGCTCAGCATTGGGAGATGTCAGCTGTAGTACTGGTTTTGGCTTTTGCTTCCACAAGGATGCAAGCCAGCTGGAGAGGACTGGGGGAAGGAGAGAAGAGTTGGAGTGCATTAAACCTGACTGGCAAGGAGAGACTGAAAAAGTTACAGTTCTTGGTCCAGAAAGAAAACAGGGACTTGTCTGTAATCTGTCTAAAGAAATAATCCGTTTTTCCTGCTTATGTGAATAAAACACAAGATGCCAGGTTTAAACTACAGAAGGAAAAGTTCTACATAAGCACTGTTTGGCTGTTCTTTGCTAAGACCTGCAAAAAGCACACCACACGTTTGTTTGCAGCGTGTTCCTGATGGCCTCCAGAGTGAGTGAACTCTGTTTAACATTGCTGTACAGATAAGGCTGAGTGGCAGTGCCTTCACAAATGAGGCTACAGTTTCAGCAGATTATTTTGTAGTTTATTTCAGGGCACCCATTTGTACCTTTAGATAGGCAGCAAATCCAAATCATGTACTTAACCCTTGTACGTCATCCTGTGCCCACCGCTCTTCCCCACCACTGCAGGTGGAGAGGGAGGTGTAAGTGCTGCTGCCAGACCATGGCTGACAGCTGAGAGCTTGCTGTGTGCTGGTCAGAGCTTGCTCTGGGAAATTTAATGTCTCTGTGGCCAAGAGAGCAGCTCTGGGCTGCTCATGGTGCTGTTGCTAGGGACAAGTAGCACTTGTGGTCCCTGGTTCATGCTGAATTTTTGAGTGTTAAACTGTATGAAAATCTCTTCTGCAGGAGGGGAAATCGACTGTGTTGATAAGGATGGTAACACCCCTCTGCACGTGGCTGCAAGATACGGACACGAGCTTTTGATCAACACGCTGATAACCAGCGGAGCCGATACTGCCAAGTAGGTGCCTCAAGTGGAGCTGTTTGTGAGGATCAAGCGTTATGCCCAGTGCCTGGAAACACAGCTGCTCCTCCCCTTCTGGAGGGGCAAGGTTAAAGCTGACAAGCAGATTCATACTGTGCATCACTGGGTGACATGAGACTAAACGTGAACAATTGGAAAGTATGGAGGGGAAGCAAACCCTGCTAAGTTCCTGTTGTGCCCACTTGCATGATTACAAGTTGTACAAATTCTGCTTCTTTTCCATGAAACGTTGATGGGGGACAGTGGTGTTAATGTACATGAAGTAGGGGTGTGTGTATGTACATACAGAGAGAGTACTTGGGTATTGTTTAGTTATGGTCAGGTGCCTAGGGTATGTAAAAAGGAAATAGCAAACCTGGACATAAACACAGGGGTGTGAGATCAGGGTAATGCAGTGCATGAGGGATATCTATACCAGGTGTTTCAGAGCAGCATCTGATTTCATGAATGTAAGGTCTTGACAATTACCTCCAAATCTCTCAAAAATATAATTTGTCTTCTACATAGAACCTTCCATAGAAATCAGGGGCTTTTCTTGACTTACCTAGCTAGGAAACCCTGCTTTCAAATCCAAATTACTGGTTTTAATTTGGGAGGTAATTGCAGCTCTCAGTATTTTGTTTATTTGCTTGATGATGTTTATACAAGAGACACATTTGCCCATTCTCCTTTGCTAAGTATAACTGTCATCCTATAAACTCAGAAGGTGGAACAGATCTTCAGTTGGCATGGATAATGCAATTCCACAGGCTTCAGCTAGTGTCACTGGATTTTATTAATACAGCCAGCATGAAGATCTTGGTATCTTAATAGAGGTGTAGATTTTTTCTCTCTCTTTCTCCAGTGGAGTCACTCACTGTCTGTTATCTTGAGATTTTAAGGGAAAATGAGATGCATTGGAATAGCCCACTCCACTTTTGGAATCAGGGTTATCCAGTTAGAAATTTCTATTTCACAGTTGGGTGACTGGAACATTGATCAAATCAAATACCTTTTCCAGCAGCAGAAATAAGTGAAATAAGAAGTTGGCTCAGCGATACCAGGCAGATGGAAATGATGCTACTGCCTGTGCTAAATGTGCTTTCAATATGTGCTGCATTAACTCTGGGTCAGCTCCCCAAACAGGTTGAGGAAAGAAAATGCTGCAGCACTGTTCATAACAAGTGCAGACAGCTCGGCCAGTCTTTGAGGCAATGCACTGGAAGGGAAAGTGTGCAAGTGATGAGAGGAACCAGTGTGAATGCCCTGTAGAAGTGGGACACTGGCTAGCAAAAGTGCAGATAGTGGATTTTGGTGGAAACCAGCCAAAACATCTGCTGGCTGGAAATCTTGAGCAAAAAGAGGAATAATATTGCGTTAGATAACAAGGTGGAGGAGGAGATAGTGGGAAATATGGTATAGGGAGAAGCACAGCAGTACGGAATGTCCAGTGTTACCTTAAATAAATGTATCCATGGCTAGAAAATGCAACCTGTTTGTACAGATACAGCATCTCGGTGGAGCTTGCAATGTTTTCTTCAAAGAACAGGCTCTCAGATCATCTCTGAATAGATTTACTGTAAGATATAGATGCTGCTAATAGCAAAATTAAAATCTGTACAGCAGCAGCACAAGTCAGTGTAGCAAAGCAGCAAGGAGGACACATTTAATGTGAAGACAGAGAAAGAATGGGCCTATGGGTTCTGGAAAGAATAAATTTTTAGAAAACAAACCCAAGTTAATTAAATACATTTGTGTATAAAATCTTGGAGAGAGCAAGATATCTTTGTAAACATCCACATTAACTAATGTCTTAAGCTTCCTAAGTAATTATGATGTATGATGGTAGAAAGACAAGATCCTTTGTCTTTGGATTGGTATCTGAAATCCTCTTCCATGAGGTGATGATACTCTCCCATCCACCAATTGTCTGGCAGAAATGAAGGACTGATATGAATCCATCTGCTATTGTTCTGGAGTTTGTAAGTTTAAAAAAAAAAATCTGCTGGAGCAGGCAGTAGATGATAATCTTGTCAAGCTAGTTGGTTTCAGAGGCCCCGTGTTCATGTGCACCTGGAGAACTGCCAGGAGGATAATATTTCTAGAATAACAAGATGTTTTACACAAAACAATGCTGAATGAAAGACACCAAGATGTGCAGACCCAAAAGTATTCTAAGACTGTAAGCAGTGGCGTGCCTAGGGACTGAACTGGCATGGTATTTCCTGATACTAATTAAAGTTGCTGAATGCTCAGCTTGTTTAAAAAATACGTTTGCTTGATAGACTAACTGACTTAGACTAATGATAGATAGGCTCAATCTAATGACTACCTTTCTTTTCTTACCCATCATGTCTGCTCTCAAAGTTTATTGTGTGATTGAAAAGAGGGTCATGTGTTAAAAACAGGAGGAAAAAGTGAAAGAGGAGGTGAGAGGAAAATTAGATTATTAGTTCCTAGGCTGTAGAAGAAAGCTGTGACATGGCAGCCTAAAGGAAAGCGTGAAGAGTCATCTAAAAAAAAAAAAAAAGCATTCAGAAATAATCTGGAGAAGATTTTGGCATTTACATTTCCCTCAGAATGGCAGTTGCTGTGTGTGTAGTTGGTGCAGAAATTTGTGGCTCCCTGGGCAATTGACTCCAAGCAGTATCTGCTCTCTTACTTCCTCCCTTACCTTGGTTTCGCCTGGAATTTTTGCAAACCATCCTGCCACATTCTGTTCAAAGCATAATGCCAAGATTTTTCTGCATCAGATTATTTTTAACTCTCAAGAAGGCTGTTAAAGAAATACAGATAAAAATAATGGCAGGCAGAAAGAAAGGATCTTCCTAGAAAAGCATGAGAAAAATATTGGCTTTGTGGAAGGAGCTTTTGATGTGCTGTGTATTTATGTAACCTGCATTTTCTCACGAGGCTGTTGTCCCTTTCAGGTGTGGGATCCACAACATGTTCCCTTTACACTTAGCAGCACTGAATGCTCACTCAGACTGCTGCAGGAAATTGTTATCATCGGGTGAGTAAATCCCCCAGTGCCCCTGGAACTCGAGCAGTGTTTGTCTCTGCTGCTTGCAGCCCCTTTCTACTCTTTGTTGTGAATTATTCTAATGAAAGGCTTCCTGTGCTGCTGTGTTGGGCTGTGTGGGGCAGTGCATCAGAGCATGCAAGGCTTTCCCAAAGCCTTGGTACTTCCCTGGTATTCCTGTGTTGTTCATGCCCAAAGCTCTTTTCTCCCAGCAGGTTCAGAGAGTTA
Organism: Cettia cetti; assembly: GCA_013401135.1. NCBI lineage: Eukaryota > Metazoa > Chordata > Aves > Passeriformes > Sylviidae > Cettia > Cettia cetti. The sequence continues at coordinate 91,670 of VZUI01040638.1, forward strand.
GGCTAATTCACCTGGGAGGGAATTTAGAACCCCTTTCCAAACTGTAGGAATGTGAGACCCTCTTTTGTTTTGGGGATTCTCCCCTGCTGCCTGCCAAAGGAGTAATTCTGAATTTGTCTCCTTGGGGTCTGCACTGGCACAGGTATTTACATCTCACTGATGATGGTGATGATGATGATGGTGATGTATTTTACATGCAGCTAAAGTGTGTTTCTGAATGTGCAGTTAAGAAGTTAGGCTGGCCAAAGCTCTGGGGGCATGAGAGAGTGGAAGTGTAGTGTCAAGAGAACAGGTTTTGTGATTCTCACCAGAGCCCAAAGCAGAAGAAGCCATAGCTTGCTTATGTAACCATTTTTAAAGAGTCAGTAATCAGTGGCCAAATCCCAAATTCTGCTTTTTCCAGGCAAGAGTTCCTATGAGTTAAAAAATCCTGACCCAGATCATACGAGTTTTCTAGAAAACTCCTTCATTGCTTACCATGTAAAATGTCCTACAACTACTTTTTCCCCTTGAGTCCTGTTGTGTATAAAAGAAATATGAGAAATGGTAATTATGTACCTTATTATATTAAGACTTGGTGTGCTCTGGCCTTGACCACTAGATAGGAAGAGAAAACACTCTGGGTGATCAGAGTTAACTGTCAATCTGCTACCTTTGGCCTTGTGCATCTTGATGAATATCCCCACATGCTGCTCGGAGCCTCTTCCCAATCTGACAGCCACGTGCAACGAAAACAGCCCCAATTCATGTTTAGGCTGACTCTGTGCTTCTTCCTCATGTCTCCATGTTTTCTGTCTTCCTGTCCTGCTGTCACAGTCCTCTTGGTAATCTGTGCCTCCTCACTGCCTGTCACAGGCTGCAAACAGGGATGTGGAGGAGCTGGATGTGGAAATAGACGCTCGCTCGTCAACTTCGCAGCTCTTTTTATAGAGCCGCCAAAGCGGAGCAGCTGCTCGCCGTTCCCGTGACAACCTCTCTGACTGTAGCTGCTTGCGTTCTGGTTTTTTCCTGACTAACTGATTTTTCTGTCTCTGCGATGTTTCTTGTGGTTTAACTAGGACAAAAGTATAGCATAGTGTCCTTGTTTAGTAATGAGCACGTGCTGTCTGCAGGCTTTGACATAGACACCCCCGACAGCTTTGGAAGAACGTGCCTGCACGCGGCCGCGGCCGGAGGGTGAGTACCTGCATGCGCTGCTCCAGGGCGTCCTGGGGCACATCTGGGGCCAGCCAGCCTGGCTCTGCTATCCACAGAGGAAGTTAGTGCTGTGCAAGGCAGTCTGATGCCATCATTTGGGTCACTTTAGGCTCTTTTTTGCTGCTGCTCTTGTGGAGGGTGACATGCGTTGATCTGAAGCATGGGGGAAACTCTTCCTTTTCATGCCCTTGAGAAGGCTGTTTCAGCCGCACCTGCCCAGGCCTCCCTGAGGCCACAACAGTCACCTAGGGCTGCCAGGAGAGCATCAGTCCCTAGTCCCAGTGAGGAGCAGGAGCTGGAGCTCTTGAGATGCTCTTGGCAGGGGAGTTATTCCTGGACTCCATCTCTGGACCGTGTCCTTGTCCGAAGATGCAGCTGTGCAGCGGTGCCCGTCAGATTGCAGCCTTGGAGTCCAAATGTAGTTCCTCTCTCTCTCTCTCTCTCCCATTTTTCGGTTGCAAGTTTAAGTTTCTAAAAGGAAAACCAAAGCAATAACAAAAAAACCAAACCCATATGCTCCAAATCAGAAAGTGAGAAGGCTGCCCCTCTCTCAGGGTGATGCATTCCTGAAAAGTGGTGGGAGGGCAGAAAAAGGAAATTGAAGTGAAGATTGAAATGCTTCAATTTAAGAAGTAAATGTAGCATCCAGTTATTTAAAATATTTCCAGATAATTGTCAGTGAAGTACTGTGAAGTTAATCTAGCACAAGGACAGAATGTTTGGCAAACATTGAATTTTTACTCTTCTGTTTGAGTACTTGATGGCTCAGAAAACAGCTGAAATGGAGCCTTGGCTGCAGCCCTTGGATTCTCTGTGGTTATAGTGAGTAGAAATGCTCATCCACAGCAAATACTTGGCAGTCATTCTGGAAGCTGATTTTTCTTCTCAGTGGATCAAAATCAGTGTCACAAAGTTTTTGTTCTTGGGAGAAAATACCCCCAAACTCCAATAAAATGGATCCAAATATTTGCTTTATTATTGTTTTGGAATTATTCATCCTGATACTTCTCTCACATTAATGTATGGTATGACATTTGCTTGGATGGAGATTATTATAATATAGTTCAGATGCTACCTCTTTGATAAGGCTGCACCCCAGAAGGATAATAAAAGCATCCTGGAAATCCTAAAAAGAAGGAGAGGCTTCAATAAGAAGCAAAAGTGACTCATGAAAATAAACCATATTTTCCCAGTGGTTTACTATGATTGTCATCACTAGCAAGTGTTTTTATTTTTGGTGCATTGTGGTGAGTGTTCTGTAGTTATTTTATGTAACAGAAATTTAGAGTTGGGATCAACATACACCAAAATATTGCATTCCTGCAGCCAGTCCCCCCCCTTTTTTTTTTCTGTAGCTGGAAATTTACAGCAGACATCAGTTTATTTCCTGACACAGACCTGTTACTGCCATTATGTTAATGGAACTGGACTTGCATGGGTGCTAGGAAAAGACTTTCAAAGGTCTGCTGGTCTGATTGTGAGCAGGAGTGATGGATTTATTGGATTGAATGACAAGTGGTCTTGGAAAGTGCTGCATGCCATTTTCTGGCTTGGAGTCCTACATTTATTTGCTTGAATTACAAAAGATGTCAGAATGCAGCTGGTTTGTTTCCTATTAAGAATTACCTGTCTCTAAACAAGATGAAGAAGGATGTGATAAATTCTCCTCCACTTCTATAAATGCAGTGTTGATGTGACTGTATCACTGTAATAGTCACTCCCCTTTTTTAACAAAGCACTTGGAGATGAGCTTAAATCTATCAATAGTCAACAAATTGTATCAGAATAAACCTAAAAGTGACTTTTGTGATTATAGTTCATAAAATAAACAGGATTTGAGCAAAGTGCTTACTGTTGAATGCTTTGCTGAATGGGGGTGGATTTCGTTAAATGTCACCTCTTCATTATTAGACTGGCATTTTATAAGCTAGCAACAACTTTCTTTTAAAGTTCCTTTATAAAATACCAGGTCAGAATGGGAAGCACTACAGTACAGCTGCCATTGAAAAATCTCCAAACACACTGATCAAATTTACTATGCTCTCTTTGGAAAATTAATTTTTTTTTCCTTCTGCAGAAGAGAAATTTGAGGTTTTCTAGTGAAAAAAAAAATTCCTTTTTAGAGCATCATTTTCTGTTTGAATTTCAGGTTATAGTTGGCTGTAACCTGTTTTTGCACAGCAAATAATGCAAAAATAACTAGAGTAACTTTTTATTTTGGGGGACAGGGGGAAATGCAGGTGTAAGCTTCTGTTTTTTTCATGTTTTGTTTTCTTTACTTCTCTTTCCAGTAATGTAGAATGTATAAAACTCTTGCAAAGCAGTGGAGCAGATTTTAATAAGAAGGACAAATGTGGAAGGTAGGTGAATTACGAAGCTCTTAAAAAAGAATCTATAGACGAGGAAGAAAGGCACCTCAGACTGAAACTCATATGTTCTATGAAAAATGGCAGTAAAATCAGGTAGTTTGGCCTTCTCTGCAGAACCCTTGCTGCTGCAGTTACCTGCCAACCAGAGAGGTGCAGGCTTCGTTAAATACATTAAAGCCACCCTACCCCCTTGAGTTTTCTGTTTTAAAAATACCACAGCTTTTCTTTTTTCTCACTGCCAAAATTCTTGTGCTGGTGTGCCCGAGACAACACCTGGGTTATGATGGCAGGATGGCTGCTCTTGGAGGTGCTTCCTAGAGGATTTTGCCCCCACAGAAAGCGTTGCTATGGGTGTTGCTATGCCAGCTAAACAAGATGCTGTAATGGACGATGTGCGTTGCTCTGCCTCCCAGCTGGGAGAAGTAGCAGTAGTGTCTGCAGAGCCACAGCAGAGGCTCTCACAGGCATTAGGCTGTTTGCAAGACACAGATTGATGCTCTGTATCCTATTAGGCACTAGCAGCATCAGAACTTCCTATCAACACAACATTTTGTTAAATTTCCATTAATTAAAGTGCTGGTATTCACTGCTGAAAATCTGTAGGAATGCAGCAATTAAGATTTATCTTTGTCCTCCTCACTGCATGTTGGAATATGAGGAACAAATTGCCACTTATGTTGCAGGACACCTTTGCACTATGCAGCTGCAAATTGTCATTTCCACTGCATTGAGACTCTGGTGACGACAGGAGCCAATATTAATGAAGCAGATGAGTGGGGACGCACCCCTTTGCACTACGCTGCTGCCTCTGACATGGACCGAAAGTAAGAGAGCTCTGAGCAATTCTGCTTCGAGTGCTTTGCTAAATCACTATCTAGTCTCTTCATGATGCTGTGTCATTTCAGCCAGAAAAATGATCCCACTAGCACAGGAATTTCTCTCAGATGTATGCATAGCTCCACAGTGAGTTGCTTTAACTGAAAGCCAAACCCCCAGATGATGTGGCGTTTCTGCTCCACGTTTACCTCTGAAGGAAGTTCAGTTTTGCAGCCACCCTGCCCTACAGAACTATTTTCACAGTGTTATGTCTTCTGTTTTCCTGTGTGGTTTCCTCTCAAAATTAGGCTTAGGGAATTTTCTGCATTTGCATTGCAAGTCCATCAGAAGGGATAGAGCAAGAACCAGCAGAAGAGGTTTTCTGAGGTGGACTGCAGTGAGAGACATTTGGACATTTTGACAGATTTGTGGGAAAGCTGGGATAGATCTAACCATCAGTCCCACTCCCCTGTCAGAGCAGATAAAAAGGCTCACCCTGTGCAAACAGGTTGCCTTTTCAAAGAGAGGCTTGAGGAACAGCCTTTGTCAGAACGCAGTGTTCTTGTGAGACAGGGGCAAAACAGCTGCAAAACTTAGAAATTCTGTGGTTACTGGCTGCAGTTTTAATTCCCAGATAGCTGAACATTCTGGCAATCTCGTCCTTATAACATATTGCATAAACCAGACTCAATTATCCTGTTAGTTCTCTCTTAAAACTGTTAGCAACCTGTATTTATTTTAGGCCATCCTATGCTTTTCTGTCTCACAGTGTCTCTAGACATTAAGGATCTAGTTTTTGGTTTCGTGTATAGTGAGGTCTGATAAAAGTACAGCTGCATCTCTCCCAGAACAGCAGAACACCACCTCAGTGCCACGGCAGGGGAAGTTTGGTTTAACTTCTTGGCAGAGTTCTGAATGCCACATCAGAGCCTCAAGAGCTTCTTCAGCATTTGCTGTGATAGTACTGATATAAAAAATGTCTTCCCCATCACCCTCAAACCCGAACAGTACTGGGAAGAAGGAGGCAGAGTCACCAGAGGTCTGTGCTTGGCCTGAAAATCAGCGTAGGCTTGTAGGGAGGTTTGCACCACTGGCTGTTTCTAATTCTGTCTTACCAGGGTGAGGTGTTACTTGGGAGGTTGAGAATGATGATTCAATTTGTGTTTTTCAGCTTTTGTTTCTTGGTAGATGAAGTTCCTACATTCAAACAAGCTCTTGGTTAACTTCAGGATATATGTACTTTTATTCCTCATTAAAAAAAAATAAAAAATTAGTTGTATCCCAAACTTTGGAAAAAGTATATGACTTTTATTTGTCCTCACAATCCAAACTTAAATTGATTCTGATTGGTGGTGCTGTTTTCTCATTAAATTTTTCAGTTTGGGATGTTCTGGAAGAAGCCTTATTACATAGATGAAATACTATTTGCAGACCATGATTTTATAGGTCAGCAGTTTTGCTTTGTTGGGCTTTTTTTTTTTTTCTGGCTGACTGTCAAAAAACTTCCAAGGCCAGGCCATCTCATTCCAAAGAATATTCATCATTAACTCTGGATGTGGGTAGTTAATGACCAGGGAGAAGAACCTGACCAAGAGATCACACAATGTTGCCAAGATATTTGACAGAAAGTGAGGCAAGTCAGCTGATGCAGACTCAAGACAGAGGGATTTAGTATCAGTGATTAAAGTTGCTCTAAATCCTAAATGCTAGAGAAGAACTAGCAGCTTACTGCAAGAGGAAGCAAGGTGTAGTAATCCTGACTGACTCTCTGGAAAGGAAAAAAGTGCACAACATTGCTGTGGTTGAAACAGATGGATTCTAGAAAGTTATGGTCAAACAGGATCTGATAGAAACCAGATTTTTTTTTTTTTCTGGCATTGACTTGTGGGACACTAAACTGCCACACTATGGTTGTCTCCATAGCTTTCAAAACTTACTCCCTGCAGAGCATGCAGTGCACTCAGTTAACTTGTACAACCCTCATTGTTGGCTGGAGGAAGTCAGCTCCTTGGAGAGGAGATTGGGAGTGGGTAGCAGACTGCATCAAAATCACCAGTGTATTTTGAGAATAAGTTGCATTTTTCTGTCCTCTGTGCTAAGAAGAAAGAATATTTTAGGTAACTCCCATGAAAATGCTGAAGAACTTGAAAGAGCCACTGAGATGAAGGAAAAAGAAGCTGCATTGTAAGTTTGGTGTCACAAAAGCAGTTAGACTTCATTCCTGGAGAATGCCACGGCTTTGGCTTGCAGCCTCACACTCTGCTCTTGCTTGTTCTTTGCTCTGCTAAAAACAATGCTTGGCTTTAATGAGGGCTAACCTAAAGAAAAAAAGCTCCAGGCTCTTCTCTGTGCACATATTCCCTGATGTTTCTGTTTCTGTGCTTGTTGCCATTTCTTAAGGGAAAATGTACAGCTTCAGTAATTTTATAATTCTGTAATATCGCGCGCTTCAGTATCACACGGCGTCTTTAGTGTCATGCACAGCATCGTCTGTACATTGCAAAAAGAAGTAGCCAATGGCTTTCTCAATGCATTCACTTGGATTAACATTTTCATCTATCTGCTTGATGATTTTTTTTAAAAAAATCCCCTTTATCATATAATGGCCTTACGTTCACTCCAGATTGCAGGCTAAGCAAAAAAGTACTAATAAAATGATGGTATCTTGATGGTATAAGAGAAAGTGGCAAGAGCTAGAAAGAGCAAAAGGAATCTTTTGAAAAACATGACTAAAAAAAAGCCAACAAAGAAAGAGAATATATTCGTGTAACTCAGTTAAATCTTTTTTCTCCAGCCTGCCCTAGTGCAGGTTTGGAGGCCAGTGGTCTAATAGCTGAGTTTTTATGTGAGGAGTAGCAGTTCTAGGCTGTTTATGTCATGTGTACAGAATCTTTCAGGCTTTGTAAGAGATTTTGTAATCTAGAGTAGCCACAAGAGTTAGGCTGAAGATTTTTTTAATGAAGTTGCTCTTCAAAGACCGGTGGGGATTTTCTGTTTAAAAACATGGTGAATGTGAGGAGCTATTGGTGAAAAGTGATTTGAGGTGCTGCTCGAAATACAGAATACACTGCCAGTTTTCAGTGCCACTTGCAGCTGCAGCGAGAGATGAGCCTGTTAAATATTGTGAGCCCTCATTTACCCCAGTGAATTGTCCACAGGTGTCTGGAGTTCCTTCTCCAGAACGATGCCAACCCATCCATCCAGGACAAGGAGGGCTACAACACTGTGCATTACGCTGCTGCCTATGGGCACCGGCAGTGCTTGGAACTGGTGAGTGCTCGCTTTGGGGAGTCTCTGGCTGCTGATATTGAATGTGCATGTGCTGGGATTAGGAACTCCCCTCATGGCTACTACTGGAGTTCTTTGGATAATAAGAAATGTGTGAAAATCTGCAACATGAGGTAGTAGACTCAAATATTTGCACCCAGATGTATCTTAAAAATAGGTTTATCTTGATAATCAAGTCCTTATTCAACAGCCTGGTGATTAAGGGCTGTCTTCAAGTAGAGTTTATGTATGCACAAATTCATTTTAAGCATGATCAAAATATTCCCAGTGTATGCCTAAGTGCCAGGAGTAAGGGACACTTCCTGGTAAATGACAGTGAATGTGCCTGATCCACCTGACACTTTACCTGGCTTGCATACTGGGGGAGTAAATAACTTTTGTTTCATACAGTTATCTTTTTTGTCTCTGGCAAAACAATACCCAGCATTGATAAAGTTACCATAATCAGGAACAACCTTGTATGCAAAACGGCTGACAATTTTGGGGTTTTTTTTGGATATTCCTTTTTTGATATTCTGGGTCTGAGTGATTAATAATTGCATCTTCTAAGAAGCCAAAACTTTTTCACCAAATATTGTATTTGGATGATGTATAGAATGGATTTATAGATGTATGTGACTTGTTAAAGTGTCATAAAGGTGAGTGTTAACTGCTTGATATACAGGGTGATCCAAAATTATATATATATAATGTATGTTATATGTATTGTTACTATATACATCTTATATACAATATAATTTATATTACATATAAATTGACTTAATTGCTTCAAAAAAAATAAGCTTCAATTGGAAAATTGTATAGATGTTCATGCTGTAGTGAGAACACTGTGTGCTGTTTAGTGTTACGTCTTGTTTGCTTCTTTCTTTCTGTGTTGAAGAGTCAACTATTCAGTTATTGAGAAGGAGCTCTGCACAGCACATGCTGCTTTCACACCACACGTGCCACAACAGGAAATGCTGCTGCTGGCCTGCAGCTGGTTCCAGCAGCTTGGAAACCTGGGGCAGTAACTCCTCCAGGGCAGGCCTGGGGTAGAATTTCAGGTGGGGTGTGAAGCCTTTTTAGGTCCCACCTGCATGCATAAATATTTAGGACACTTAAAATAGCACTGCTCCTTAGCTGCTCGTGGCAGCAGAGTTTGGCCTTGCCTTCTCCCAGCACTGCTCTCTGGTGACCCTGCCCCTGGGGATGGAGGGGGAGCATCTTCACTGGGGGTTCTGTTTCAGCCTCTGCATTGCAGTCCCTGTGTGCTGTGCGGCATGGACTGGGCACCGAGCAAGGTCCCTCTCTTTCCTTGTACTTGGGGGCACAATTTCTGCGCATATCAGTTGCAGGCAATGACCTGCTGTTGAATCCTGGCATTGCTTAGGCTGGGCAGACAAAAGGAAGAGCTGGGAATGCAGTGCATGCCAAAGGTGTGGGGTTTTCTTTTAATCTGGAGGGGTGAAATGCAAACTGTGGGCCAGAGACAGCTGTGCAGCAAGTGCTGTATATTTGGGCATGTATATCCATGTTTTTCCATGTCAGTCTTCCTGTGTGTGTGACTATAGCTGCAGTATGGAACCCCAAGGCCAGGCCTCATTTACAGAGTGAGAGTCACACAGCTGTTCGTGCACAGTGGTGAAAAACAACTGCCATGAATCTCAGTCCTCTGCATGCACAGGATCACTGCTGTGTGCTAGGGTGCCAGCCTGAAAGTTTTGTGGGGACCAGGATTTTCCCATTGGTGTTTGGAGGGCAATAGGCATGTCATTTTCTCTCTGGAATACAAAGGCTAAATGTGTCAGAAAGCATTTTTGCTCATCCAGCAGTAGGACCAGGATCTGTCATCTTTGCACCCACTTTCAGAAGAAGCTGACTCAGTTTTTCTTCCATGAGTTACCAAGTCCTGAGTTTAGCAGCTTTACATTTGATAACTCTAACTAGTTGATACAGGCACCATCATTACACTGATTTCTTGGCGCTGCTGGGATTCAGGATGGCAAAAGGGCTGAAAGCAAAGTCAGGTGGGATTATGTAAATAAACAATTATTTTTCAGTGCCATATTAGCTGTTAATTTACTATTTTATCCCCTGAGTAAATCTTTTTTGTTTATTATTGATAGCTGATAAATGAAAATATCTAGGAATTATCTTGCCTAGAACAAGACAGTTCTTTATGGGCCTAACTTGTTAGATGAAAGAGTTCACATGAAATATGAAGCTTTAATTCTGTTCAAAACTAAGTCAAGGTGGGTACAACAATCTTGTTTTTCTATGAATAACAATTACTAGTATTTCTCTACATGCACAGTATAAAATTTCAGCAAAACATTAGGGAATTATTTTGGTGTTCCAGAATATGGCAAGTTTATAGAAGACCTTGTAAGATTTTATTTTTTTTTGCCTTCCCCCCCCGTTTTTTTTAGCAGGTATCTATAAGAACTTATTTCTAAATAAATGTTCACTTTAAAAAGTAAATCCAAAGAAAAAGATGTAGTATCCAGTGGGGTTTCCTTCACTGGGCAGTTTGGTCTGTGCTTTAAGCACCACATTTTCTCAGCATTATAAAATATTTACACGTTTGAATACAGTTTAGGGAAAGGCTGGTTTATCTATGGAAACATATTTTCATTCTTCGACTTTTGTGTTTACTGTGAGCCCAACACCTTGGCTGGACTTAACTGCATTTCTTTATGGGGAGGTATTAGGAGAAATAAGGTTTAAGATTGAAAAGGTCATATCTTTGACCCAAACAAAATTTATGTTTTGTGTATTCAACCACAGAGCAAAACAAAAGAAGCTTTTTTCCAGGAGGACCTTTAGATTGTCTGGAATATTAGTGGGGTAGTTGCCCTGCAATGAATGATGTGATGTTGCTAAAAAGAGAAGAGTGGAAGCTGTTTCTTTAGTTGTTTCTCCATCTGTAGGGAGCCATTCAGAAAGGCTGAATGGTGGGCATGTGTGCTTGCAAGCCACTGAGACTCCCACCTGCCTTCCTGCTTCAAATAACCTCAGGTTTGTTTAGGCTGGGGCTGACTTTGCTGTTGGCAGTCAGGGATACCACACACCACTGCTACCTGGTATTTTAGAGCTGATCACATCACCAAACTCCCTTGAAAAAAAATGTTGTGGATTTTTTCACTTTGAAATGATCTCTTATCACAAGACCTTTATTGGTGTGAAAAGAGTGGAATTTAAATTGTAATTTCACATTAAAATTCTATCTGGAGAGACAGTCAAGCACTTTGTGCTGATAAAAATAGGCTTCTGTGCAATGCTAGGCCAAACAGAATTAAATGTCTGTCACCTCTAGTGAAATCTCTTCTCTGACTCTAAGAATTGATGGATACTTTTTCTTTTAATCTGCTCTTCTCTTTATTCCATCAGCAAATGTAATTCCCTCTTTGACTAATAGAAATTGAATCATCACAGGGGCTAAATCATTTGAGGGTGGGAGGAGAGCATGGTTTAACCAAAAGCTGTGCCCTGGAAAAGGCAAATCCTCCAGTGTGTGTTGGGGAGCAGGGGCAGAGGGAGGTGTCTGCCCAGCACAAGGAATGGAGAGGGAATGGCCACGCTGGGAATGGGGAGGCTGGGGAACACCTTTGATCAGAGCAGCTCTGCACTGCAAGGCAGATAAGCCATACCTTCAAACACTTGGTTCCTTAACCTGTGCTGCTTAGGAAATCAACGAGGGCAGGAATTTACTGTTTGGCCTGGCACCCTGCTGGCACTTTTCCTTGTAGGATAGAGTACTGCTTAGCATCTCTGGGGTTTATTTTCTGTCTCTCTGACACATCTTGTCTTTTTTAGTCTGGGGTGGAGAAGTAAGGCACTTACATCTGCTTTCTTCTGACAGAGAACAACAAGGCCACTGCAGAACTTCAGGAGACATTTTTCCTTCAGTTAGGAAAGAGATCACGGACTTCTGCTGTTGCCTTAAATATGTTTCTGTGTGCCTGTGTGTGGTGTTTAAATTTTATGTGTGAAGAATATCTGTTTCCCTCAAATCTACTGAATCCAAAGGACATTGGATCGTGACATATTGCATTGCATTGGAGTATTGGGCTCTCAGAAAGAGCTGTGGTCACTGGGATTTTAGGGGTGCAGTCAGGTTTATTTATCCAAGGCAAGATGTTTGCCTGCATGAGCAGACTTCCAAACAGAAGCTGTCGCTGGTTTATTGGTATTTGTAGCTTTACAAATCTCACTTCATTAAGCAAAGCCTCCCACAGTGTGTGTGTATTATATATCTGTTGATCTGTGTTTTGTCAATTGAGAAGATTGATGTTAAACATTCTCATTATTCTCCTCTCTTTCTTCCTCCCTTCTGAAGTAATGTAACCAGTATTTATCCTCAGTGGCTGTGGTGTCATTGCTTCAGGAGTATTTCCTCTGGCTGGGGGCAGTGTAGGGATGGGGCACACAGGGTCAGGTCAGTGATTCTGTTCATGCACTGCTTGCAATGCAGTTATTGTACAGGAAAAATAAGCCAAGAAACATTTTCAGATTACCATTACACTTGAGTGTTTCTGTCTTTAATTATTCTAATTGACATTTTTAATTAGATTGGAAGCAAAACTCCATTGGATATAGTGAGTAAATGAAAAGTGATTGCATGTTGTGTATTTTTTTAACTTCTTAGTATTTTGCAAATTCTTGTATTCACACTGGTGAAGCCTGAGGAAGAAGAATCACAACTCTTAACCAGCATGCCATGTATTTGAAGCAATTGCATGTGTGCTGCTTCTGCTTCCATTGGAATTCCTTCTTCCTGCTGCCTGCAGGCTCCAGCTTTGCTCAAGGCTGTTGCTTCTCCTCAGTCAGTCTTAGGAGCTGTGAGTCCAGTGCACGTATCTGGCTGGCATGACACTTCCCTGGATGTGAAAGTAACTTGGCCTTTGGTAATGTGAAATGGAACCACACGTGTCTGTTTTCTGGAAGCTTGTGGCCAATTTTAAAGTGTTTTGGAGGAGAAATTTATATTATGTGGCTTCAAGTGAGCTTGGATTTAAAAAGTACTTGTGTGTGTTTCAGAGTAGAGGCTCAAATGAGAGGAGAGTAGCAAAAATAACACTGAAATGCACATTTTAAAATTTGACAGTCACTGTATTTCACAGTCCTCAAGTTTTCTACCTAAAGAGGAAACTTTTAAGGATAATAATTTCTCTAAATGTAAGCTTTCCTATACCTTTTGCACACCTGTATGATTTGCAAAAGTTTCTTTGGCTAAGAGAGTCTTTAAAGCAAAGTGTGAGGTTTTACAGAACCTCTGAGGTAGAATTTCTGGCCAGAAAGAAACATGATACATGTGATTTGAGTGTGAAAGTCCCAGGTTCAAATCTCTGCTCTGACTGACAAAGGAATTGGACTTCTACATCCCAAGGAGTAACCAACATGTGATGCAGGCTGGTACTGGGGGTGATCTCTCACTCTCATTTGGAGCTGTTCTGCATTGTTCAAATGCTCCCTGGGTGACAATCACCTGTGTCTGTGAGCCACTGAGTATGGCACTCCTATGGCTTCCCATGGAATGAGTTTGTGGGGAGTGGGAGAGCTCCAAGAGAAGATCAGTGCCCCAGCTGAGAACAGCCGGGGCCTGGCGGCCTGCTCGAGTTTCACATTTAGATATGCTTAAAGCCCTGAATATTGTTCTCTTACATGCCAGGTAAGTGTCCTGTTTGCATGGTGGTGACTGTTCTGGTGGGTGTTGGATACTTTAACTTTGTACTGGAGGAGTTGCACAGAGCTACAACACATCTCTTCAGGCTCAGTCAGCCTAAGCTCTTGTGAAAATACTTCTTGCTTAAGTTAATTTAACTTCACCCATACCTGTGCATGTGAGTGAAATTGATGTCACTATTGATGAATTAGATTTTTAAAGCCTGATCTTAGGAAAGCATTGGCACTAGGTTAAGAGGCATATTAGTTTAAACCTGATCAAATTAAAATCATTTGATCATGTGTATTTATGAATATGGATAGAGCTTACAGGATTGCTTGTTCCCCTGAGGATATGTTTGTGCCACTTCACCTTTGGATTTTTCATCAGTCAGGAATAATTCTGAGATTTTAAAATGTGCTTCCCTGATTGAGATCAAGTAGTACAGAGGTTCTTTTTACTGCTCTCTTCTGTATCATCAGAAACAACTGATGAGGGTTTTCAATCTTGTGCTGGCTACTTGCTGGAAATGCCTTTATTTAGAAGCAGCTGCTGGTGGCATGTTTTCCCAGGGCAGAGAAAATTAGCTGTTGCAATTTATCAGGAAATATGAGATGCAAAGTGACACCTAGCTCATATATTTGTATTCAGTTCTGAAAGTGACATTAAAAATCGTGACTAATTGCTACTTCTGAATGACCTTGTAAGTGATCAGCAGAATCGCTGCATAATTATTGCAGAAGAGCAGTGTCCAACTATTTATCTTTATTGCCTTTTGATCAGCTCTTCACATGTGTGGACATTTCTGAACACTGTTAGATTAATAACTTTTCAGAGTAAAGGCTATTTTTAGAATATAGACAGCCAATCTCATGCTTTGCCATTTTGCAATTAGCATGAATAGCACCAAACTGCAGGGGTTCACTAGCAGTACTGGCAGTGTGTGTGTTGGAATGTGGAAGCTGCCTTAATAAAACAGTAAAACTCCCAAAGAAAAGCCCCTTTAGCTTCAGTGCCAGTCAGCACAAACCTGGACCATAACTGTGGGGAGTGCACTGAAGTGGCTGTGCCTGGAGGTGCCTGTGCATGATGGCTTGGACAGGATCACACGTTCTGTTCTCTTCTAGGGTGTGAGATTGTGCCCACCGTTTCACTGTCTATGGGCTGAAGTTTCTTTTGACTCTTGCTTTGAAAAGCATAGCTTAAACCTTCTATGCATGATGAAAGTGTTATCTCTTTTTCTGCTTAATGGTGATTTTAAATTACTGACATGCTCCATGAAGCTGCTTTTTTTTTTTTTTTGCCTTTTTTTTTTGGGGCCTTTTTTTTTTTTTTAACCAGAGCTGAATTTTAGAATATATTATAGTCTATGAGGACAATCATAGGAAGTATCCTGACTCATTAAGTGGGATATCTGAATGCCCCAAAAATGAAGGGGGGAACCCACACTGTATCCTGCTATACAATAATTTATTATAACCACAGAATAAAATCAAGCAGTAAATCCTCTTATGCCTGTAAATACCCTTACTGCACAAATGAAATGGTGAGAACTGTAAAAGTTATTAATCTTCGTGCTGAACTGGAGAAGGGACTTCATGATAGCAACCTTGCAGTTCTGTTAGTTTGTAAGACTAGAACTAAGTAATTGATGTTTTATCTTAGTCTGCATCTCCCAAAGCATTTATATTCCTGTTGAAGAAGACTTCACAAAATAATTACTTACAGTATTAAATGATGCTGTCATGGGAAGTGAAAGGGTCATGCTGGAATTCCCAAGGGGCAGAAAGAGAAGGAGGGTACTCTTGCCTTCAGCAAGGTTCTGACCTGCCCACAGGGAAGAGTGCCCCTCAGTTTCACATGCTAGGTCTTTGCACAATTCTGACATCCACCTAATATCTGCAGCAGTCGATGCAGAGAAATGCAATCTGCTACAAGGCAGATTTTAAAACTTCTAAAATCTCAAAAAATAAGAGCTGCAATATGCTGGGACATTCTCCAGTCAGCCACCAGTAACCATAAACTGTTGGTAATTCATGCTTACTTGTCTGTCCTTGATGAAATGCAGCTTCACAGGCAGGTATGGATTGCAGCACAGCAGACATGCTGGGTTTGCTCTGCGAGCTCTGTGGGATTTAAGCTTCCATGGCTGCCAGAACAAATGATTCTGAATGATAAATTTACCAGATGCTGCTATGGATAGCTTCTTCCAAGTATAATGGAACTAGAGTCCCCCAAGGACACACTGTTCTATGTGTTATTATAGCAAGTATATGTAATTTATTATAAATGCATCCATAGAACCATAGAAACACTGGTAAAACTGGAGAATTTCTTGGTGACTTGGTATTTTTTATCTCTTTGTACATTATGTTTATCCTTCTTGTTCTCCTTTGTAATTTCTCCTCTTGCAGTGTATGGCTCTGGTTCTGAGAGTTAACGGGTTTGCCATCAAATTCGAGTTTGCACTTGACTTTATGATGGAGATATTCAGCCTTATGACTAATAAGCTCATTAAGCCTGGTCTGCACCAGCCTAAGCTGCTTTGACTCTAAGCCATGGAGATGCCTTTTGTGAGGGGCTCTCCAATCCCACAATTTGTGCCTTTAGAGCCTTAATTTTGTCAATTTTCTGTGTGGTTTTTTTTCATCTATTCAAAAGGCAATTATCTGCCTTGTTCCAGGAGACTTTTGGAGCCTTCTGACAGGTGAAGGAAGTATTGTTATGATTTTGATCCTGAATTTCAACATGTGATGATAAATGTACTTAAAAATGATTAAATTAGCTTGCTGTGCTGGCCTCATGGACACAGACTAAAGGCCAGTATCTGGTAGGCAGTGCTTGGGTTTGTTTGGTGGGATTTTTTAGCTTGTTTACTCACTAGAGGAAAATCTGATGTATTTGTGTATTCAGAGCTGGCTACTGCTTCATCCTGTTCACAGCTCTCTTATATAAGAGAAGAACAGTATTTTAACTGGAGGTGGTTCCACATGGCAACACCAAACCTACCATGAAACTGGTGGGAGGCTTGATTTTTTTTTTCCTTCCCCTTAGCTGTAGGGAAGTGTTAAAATTTGCATTACCTGTTAATACACAAACTTACTTGCTTATGACTGGTATTTTTATCAACACATAGTCTTGACATACTGCTAGGCACAAAATACACAAGTAAATTAAATTACTGCTTAATTTTCTAGCTTTTCCATAGGATTCAGATTCCTGTCCTTGTTGAATAAGAGATTTGTAACACCGTATGCATTATTGAGGCTAATTTGTATTCCAGTTTGATTTTTGGATAAATTTATCATTGATACAGGTCTACTGCAGACCAAGTTGTTGCACCAAAAGTTCAGGCCTACACCCGTGTTTAGGAATATGCCATCATCTGGCAGCACAGGCAAACTTCCTGTAGCCTTTCATGGTCTCTTTGGAGAATTTTCCATGTTGTCATAGCCTGAAATTGTTCAGATTGTCCCAAAAACTTACTTCCTTTCTTTTTCTTAGTCTTTTAATTAATTCTTTACTGTCTAAAAAAAAACCCCAATCACAAACCCACCAAAAAAAAAACAGCCAACCAACCAACTGAAAGACCTTGAAAAAGATTGAAAAATTTACTTGTAGCCTTAGAAACAGTGCAAGTTGACTGTCGTGCTTTTCTTTCTTTTATACAGTCTCCCATTACTGTTTTTCTCTAAAATGCTAATTTGAAGTCCCAAAGGCTTTTGGAGACTGAGTAATTATTAAGCAAAAGGCCATGCACATGAGCAGTGCCACTCCACAAATGCTGAACTGTCAATAGCGTTGTCGACACTGTGGACGATTTTCTTTGCAGCCTCAGCTGGATGAGTTGTCAGGGTTCATGTCCTGTTGTGGAGTGGTGCTTTTCCATAGCTCCTCCTTCTAGATGGATGGAAGTGGCCTTGGTTTTATGCTGTAAAATGAAGAGGATTGTACAATTTTGTTGCTAGATATTCCTGGGTGCTTGTAAGAGTTCAGGGACATGTTGCATTTTGGAAGACTGTCATTGTAGGAGCAGATTGTTCTTTCAGTCAATTTTATAATTTATCAGTGATTCACAGCTCAGTTATAATTATTCCCAGTGCTAATTATGTGTCAGAATTACCCAAAACACTGTATCAGACATGGCTTGCATATGCTGTGTAATCATGAAACTGAGCTTTCTCCAATGTAAATTTACTGAAGGCTCTATTCCACAAATCCAAGTTTGAAGGGCTCCTTTCTCACCAAGCAGGCCCCAAGATTTCATCAGGATTTTCATGATAACTAATTAATCAGGGTAAGGATGTTCATGACAAGCTTTTAAACTGGTTTTATAGCTTTACCCTGTGCAGAAAAGCTTGAAAATACTTCGCAGTCCTTCAATTATTACTGCCAAAATACATCTTTGCTGATTTATAGATTTGTAGTCCATGACAATTTATTGTGTCTTATGTAAAAATATTTCAAGACTTTATTTTTTTCTTCCCAGCTTCTGGAAAAAACAAACAATATGTTTGAGGAATCTGATTCTGCAGCTACAAAAAGTCCTTTGCATTTAGCTGTAAGTATGAGATCTGTAAAGTGTTTGATCAGTATCTCCTAGAATAGTTCCTTAAGATCTGTCTTTGAAGCCAGTTTAACTGTAGGCTTGTTTTGAAAAAGGTGGGAAGGGATGTAGGCCTAGATGTAACAAAACCACGTTCTAGGCTGGAATTGTTAATTAAGTTTTAGGCAGTTGAAGCTCTTGGCTCTTCTTGACTCTTAACACTTGGGTAAGAAGATGACACAGACACTGAAGTGAAATTAAATGGAAATTCACACTTGTATTTAGAACTAGTTTATAAATATGGGGCCAAAGCTTGAGCCTAAGCTTTGATAATGGAATGAGATTCTCTCATGTGCTGATGGAGAGGTGCAGTGCAAAAAAACTGTTTGGTACACATCAGGGTGTGGGAAAACATTTAAAGCCCAGCAGTGCCCTGTGAGAATGCTATGGAGACTGGCATGTCACAACAGGATCCAGCAGAGGTGGCCTCAGAGATAACAACTGCTCCCCTGTCCCCAGAGCTCAAGATTCATGATTCCTCTTCCCAGTTTTCTTGTGCAGAATCACAGGATAGCTGATGTTGACATGGACCTCTGGAGAGCGAGTCCTGCCTCTGTGGTAAAAGCAGAATCAGCTAGAGCAGATTTTTTCAGGGTTGTTCCCCATGACATTTTGAATGTGTTCAGGCATGGAGAGTTCACAACTTTAACTCTAATACTAACTGTACAACTGTATGCAAATAAAAAGGATGCTCTGAGTACAACAGTGAGGAGAGGAGGGCAGGCCCTACAAAGCTAAACCAAACGTTTCCAATTTCTGGCCCTGTCCACTGGGTTTTTGCAATGCCACCTGTGTTTGTACTGTTGGCCCCAGTGTGGCTGTAGGTCTGGAATGCATCTGCTTGTCCACTGTAATTGTTCTACCAAATGATCCTGCTGGCAGGAATTCTCCACAAACCATCAGCTGTAAACAATTTTTGTGTTTATATTTGCACAAAAATCTGGTTTGAGAATCGCTTTTGTTTAGTTGGAGACCAGCACATGTGTTGATTTCAGCACCAGTTACGTGGTAATACATGGATCTCTCTAGTGAATCTAGTTTTTGAAGCAAACATTTCCCTGTCAGATACTGTAGCATGTGAAAAATGAATTGCTAATTGACCTGGGCTGGCTTGGCAAATTATTGCCTGAAATTTCCTCACTTTGGGTTGTACTAGAAGGTTACAGCAAATCAAGAATCGTAGTTTCTTTTCCTAAACACTAGGAATTTTTTAATTTCTTGGGTACCATAATTTGGAAAAAATCCTTTCACCTTGAAGAGAGAATCATAAAGAATCAAAAAAAACCTCTGATTTCTGTTGTGTTTAGGAGACATTGAAAGAGATGGATTTTATTCACAATTTATGGGAAAGGTCTTTGAAAGACAGGAGTTGCATTCTTTACATGACACATTTCATCATTCCAGGCCTATAATGGTCATCATCAGGCTCTGGAGGTCCTTCTCCAGTCTCTGGTAGATCTGGATATTAAGGATGAGAAGGGACGCACTGCCCTGGACTTGGCTGCGTTTAGGGGACATGCAGAGTGTGTGGAAGCTCTCATCAGCCAGGGTGCTTCTGTCACTGTAAAGGACAATGTCACCAAAAGGACCCCTCTCCATGCCTCAGGTGAGTGTCATCTTATGCTACCTTTTATACCCTGGTATAAACCCTCCACACCAAAAGCAGGTACCTTCACTCAGCTGCTATTGCTGTGCACATTTCTAAAGGGAAGAACATTCTCACATGTCCTGAGAAGTGATACTTATTTGCTGATGTTGGACATTTAAATGCTTTTTCTTCCTTTTCATTCATCTTTTTTCCTCTATCCCTGTGGTTCAGTCCTCCCTCATACAGAATCCCGTATTTTTGCACACCACTACTGCTCTGCCCTTACCTGCTTGCCTCTCTCTGTTACCACTCCTCTTCAGGAGGGGTGATGTTTCCCTCGTGACTCCTTCTCTTGCTGGTTCTTCAGCCAAATAATCAGGGGAGGAGGGAACACTTGCCTCACTGCTTTTCCTTTGGAAGAAAGGTTGAAAAATAGACGTGGGCTCTGATTGGCAATGAAATTATTCTGGTGTTCAAAATTTGCAGCCATTTGCAGTGGCAACACCATAGAAATTCACCCTCCCCTCTTTCAGGCCGCCTCCTCCTCCCGAGCCAGCCTGTGAACTTGTGCTAGCTGGCAGCCTGCTCCTTTCCTCTTGTGTGGGGTGTTAATTATGTAACATGCAAAATTAGCTGGGAAATGTAGACTTTGTCATTTATTTGAAGGTTATTATTTGACATGTACCTGTCAGGTAAATATGCAGAGGTGCCAAAGGGAATGTGTCTCCTCTGCTGTTCCAGGAGGGGCTCTGTACAGGGGAGCAGTGGCCTCTAGTGGGAAGGAAAATTAATACCGCGTGGATAATTAATTCAGGACCAGACTTAATTGTCTTTCTGCTTATCTTTTAATCTTGCAGAAATGCATATACTCTAGTATCAGTTTATTCTCTGTGTGGTCATGTAAGTGCAACCCAGAAACATGAGGTCAAATAGACTTACCAATTTTGTCTGCAGTACTGAAGGAAATGCTCATAATAGATCCACTGCATACTAAAAATGCTTCCTGCCTGCCTAAACTTTGCATCAGAAGTCAGCACATTTCTGTTATGAATAATATAAATACTGGTGGTTTAATAAATTGAAATCAATATATTGCTACCACAAAACTGAGCTGCGTTGGTCAAGAGCTTTCCCGTAGTTACTTCAAACATATCTTGGGATCTAATGTAAACAAGGTGTGACTTTGTCTGGTATGTCATCACTATAGCAAAGATTTGCATTTATTTAAAAATGTGGTTATAGTGACATAAGTATCTAGTTGTCACAACTGAACTGTAAAGGTTCTTCACTACTGAGAAAAGTGAATGGTAACAAAGCCTTATTTTTGTTAGCAGCTCTGCATGAAAATAGGAATCTGTTGAGTAAATCTATTGAGTAAATTCATTGAATAGAAGTTATTTTAATACACACCTTTCTTACCTTCATATAAATTCAATGTGTTCCCCTCCTGCCCCCTTTTAATTTGTTTTTTAATCACCTCCATCACTCTAGTATTGAGTGAAACCAGTATGAAGATTCATTGCAGACTTTTCTGGTCCGTTATGCTTTTTGCTTCTCAGACTAAAAAACATTCCCAGGTGTGCAAATAAATTGTTCTTTAAATTTGCAGTGAAGCAAAATAAGTCAGGTTTGCATTAAAATTTGTTTTTAACAAATTTGTTTGTCAACACCCCCCCTCCCCCACCACATTACAAAAAGCCCAACCAAGAAAAAAGGCAAAAAAATCTTACACCCAGGAATGAGACACAAAAGGGAACCTTGAGCAGAAGGGAAAGTAATGCACAGATGGGTTGAGTATTTGAACTCCTTAGTAAAGGAAATTCACCACTGTCATGAATTTGAAAGCTTTCGAATGTAAATTAAGTGCACTTTGGGTAAATATCCAATAAGACAACGTTTAGAACCTTCCACTCAAGAGCTCTGTAGAGTTCCGTGGGAATCATCTCTGGAGTAAAGCTTCTACCACCACCTACTCCAGACAGCCCCCTGCAATGTGCCAGTTCCCATGCTGCCGGTCCATAGGGAAGCGCTTTGCTGGGGAGTGTTTTAGCAAGGCCTGGTGCCACCTGCTGGGAACCTTCAGTGTCTGTGCTGCAGCGTGGGAGGGCAGGTGGTGTCTTCTGAGAAATCAAACAGAATTCTTGCTGAACTATTCCCTTGAGTGCCAGTGTGCATTTGCACACACAAAAGTGAGCACTTGCACATGCAGCACTGTGCACTGGGAGAAACAAGAAGGCAATGTGTGCCCTTCCCCATAAACTCGTTTGCCCTCATTCCTTCCAATTACACCGGCACAATTGCTGAACACAGAGCTCAGGAGGCCTCGAGTGCTGGATTGGATGACAGGAATCTGCACATTTGTGTCAGTAAGGGGATTTGTGACTGGAGTATAGAACTCACCTAATGAAGTGTTTCTTTTTTCTGTCCCCATGAAGGAATAGACTTCCTCTGACCTCATAACACAGAGAATTTCCTAAGCCTAAATGATCTGTTCTCTGTGTAATTTTATTACCACCAGCCTCTCCTCTGGCTAGCCCGGGGAATCCATTGCAGACGTTCCCCTAGTGTTAGCATTGTGGGTCTGCTGGCAAAACTAACATTCCCTGCAGGGTCTGTAATGCTTAGCAATCACTGGGTTAGCTCCTAGGAGTTTCTGGGGCTATCTGTTCTAAAACTCGTTTACCAAAATCATTTTCACACATCTTTGGAAACAAGTTATGATTTCTCTTCCTCCTGCCGGGAGAAAGAACAGACCTTTATTTCCCTTCCCACCCCACCCCAGCCAGTGAATCATCAGCCCTGTTTACATGCTATGTATATGTCATTGCTTAGTGGTAAATAACTAAAAATGCCTTTTATTTTTCTGGGTAAATCAACTAAGATTATTTTTGGATGAGTAATTTAAATGTGATGATGTGCACCGGTTTCTCTGCCAGCATGATGTGACATAGGTGGTGTCCAAGGGTTTTGCCTCAGCCCACAGGGTGTAGGCAGTGTGAATGCATGACTTGCTGTAATAAGAACACAACATATATCTACTGAGCACAGGAATTGTTTTTCAAAGAAGAAAATATCTGTCTCTTCATCGCATGGAAGTCTGAAGCCTTAAAGCCAGCTGACACACAGATGGGGTTCAGTATCAGGCCCTACAAAATGTAATAACTCAGAGCTGTTTCCTAGCAGCAATAGATTACATAAAAAACTCAAACCAACAAAGCCCAAAAAACCTCCAAAATATTCCCCCCCCAGCAAAAACCAAAACCCCAAACACCACCAAACCCAAATGTTTTTGATTAGTCTTCTTTTTTATAAAATCGATAAACTCAAAGGGCATTTTAGTTTCTGGTGTTGCATGCTTTTATGAATATGACTTTTGTATCATTGGTCATTCTTTGAAGATTTTTTATTTCATAGCGGCACTGAAGTACTCACTTATACAATGCACATAAAATTAAGGAGCCTTGACAATGTACTTCCTACTGTGTTCCAACCCTGAGCTCAGAAAGCCTTGACTGCCTGCCTGCTCAGTCTGGGGGAAATGCTGTCTGCTTAAGCAGAAATCTTCTCAGTAGTGAATATCACAATTTCTGTTTTACTCATTTGGGATTTTTGCATCTAAGAGAACTAATCCTCATCTTTGTAAGGTCAAGGAAAAAACAGCTCACCATTCACTGGCACAAGTTAAGTGAAAATAGGAGGAATATTGATCTCTTATATGGTGGAGTATTTTCCAGGTTTGTAAGGACATTTCTTATCCCTAAGCATTCCAGTGGAAAAGTATCTGAAATCAAACATAAGTTTTTTTCCTTTTCAGTCATTAATGGCCATACACCTTGTTTACGGTTGTTGCTGGAAGTTGCAGACAACCCCGATGTGACAGACGCCAAAGGACAGTAAGTTTTCTTTGTGGGCTTTTTTTTTTTTCAGCTCTGTAATTAAAATAGCATCTTATGTTTCTCACAAAAAAGTACTTATTTGAAATACTGTATTTCCTGCACTTCTCCTCATAGAATTTGGCAGAGATTACAAAGTACACATTCAGTTGATGTAAGCCATGTGGAAAGGACTACTCATTAATCTTACCCTCTGCTTCATATTTTAAACAATCTTTTATAGATGTTGAGGGCTAGATTCAATTAAAAATGAACAAGCTCTGAGATGTTTCTATAGAGTCTTTTTCTTTCTAAAACATTGCTATTCTAGGGTTTATTTGGTACATCAGACTAGTGCAGTGGGACACTGTTTATTTGGGGTGACACATGCATCCGAGATGTTCCTACAAAAACTTTACTGCATGTTAAAGGGCAGTTATAGAGGAAGAATAAGATATGTATTTTTAAGTGAAAATATGAATGGTTTAAGAAACTCATTTGGTATGTCTGGAACATATAATGTACATATAATGTCTGCACATTTAATTTTAAATGGTATTAGTCTGCCTAAAAATAGAGAATAGATCTCTCTCAGAAACAGATGAAAGATATGTTAGTCCAAATTTTTGCTTGAATATTTTCCTCATGTCCCTGCATCTCCTTTAAGCAACTGTGCAGCATTTGCAAATACTTTGGGTCATTGTCATCTTGGTTAACTAGCAGGGACATGCATTCATAACACTTGGTATTGTAAAACTCTATGTCACTGGAGCTGACAGTAATTGTAGGTTATTAAGAGAACAGATTGTCTTGAATGGTGTTTCTGTAAACTGCTTACAAGTGGCTTTGTTACTGTTTCAGGCATGTCAGTTGGTTGTTAAACATCTTAATGATTTCATACCAAAGGTCTTCACTTGGGTGTCATAAATGAGTTTGGGGAAAAGAACCAGGTTCATGGGTAGGAGTGGCAAAAAATGCAGGGCTTCCTGATTTCTCTGTGCAAGTTAGCAGGGACAAATAGCATGCCATTTTATAGCTATGACTGCTCTGGTTTTCTTTTTTTTTTTTCCCTAGAACTCCACTAATGCTCGCAGTGGCATATGGGCATATTGATGCTGTTTCTTTATTACTTGAAAAAGAAGCATCTGTAGATGCAGCTGATCACCTGGGATGCACAGCTTTACATCGAGGGGTGACTTAATTTTTATAATCCTTTATTATTTGTTTTGCTGTGACCACAACTCACTTATAAGTACAGGGATATTTAAATCTAGAGAACGCTGTATATTATTGGAAACATGACCAAGCATAATCAATGAGATGCAAAGCAA
Organism: Cettia cetti; assembly: GCA_013401135.1. NCBI lineage: Eukaryota > Metazoa > Chordata > Aves > Passeriformes > Sylviidae > Cettia > Cettia cetti. The sequence continues at coordinate 116,381 of VZUI01040638.1, forward strand.
GATAAATCTGCTCTTGGTAATGCTTTGCTTTTATTTCACATTTGCGTTAATTAATTAGCCAATATAATGATTAGACCACTTTTTTTTTTGTCTCTAGACACTTTATAATAGCAATCATTTTTTTTGAAACTGAGCAGCTTCGAGAATTCTGAAAATTGTTTGAAAGAACTGGCCAGTACTTACTTTCATTTTTCTTGGAATGGTGCAAGTAAGTCCTGTAAGTTTTTCTAGAGATGGTGAGGCAGATCTTTTCTAGTCCAGCTTGACTAAGCTAGACTTTCCTAGCTAAGTCTAGTTTCTTACCCAATGTGGAGCTGATGCAAGGGATGATACTTATACAGAACTTTATGATAACTGCAGTGAGCAGTTCAGCAGGTGAGCAGAGGGGCTCTCATCTCTGCCTGCTCAATCCCATCCACACCATTTCACATGCATAGGCATCAATCACATCCCGTATTTCTGGGGCACGAATCTGTTGTCTCAACCTCTTTACTCATGTGTTTGTTACCAGATCATGACTGGGCATGAAGAATGTGTTCAGATGCTGTTAGAGAAAGAAGTCTCTATTTTGTGTAAAGATGCCAGAGGCAGGACACCTTTGCACTTTGCAGCAGCTCGGGGCCACGCCACGTGGCTGAGCGAGTTACTGCAGGTGGCACTTTCGGAGGAGGACTGCAGCCTGAAGGACAACCAGGGCTACACGCCCCTGCACTGGGCTTCTTACAATGGTAAGGCTCTCCCGGGGCCAGGGTGGCCTCAGCTGTAGGGAAACGGTGAAGGAGCTTGAGACAAATTATCCCTGATTGCTGTCTCTAGTTAGCATTTGCTTTGTGCACCCTTCAGTTCAGGGGCCAGGGAAATTCCAGCAGTACCTCCCAGGGACTCTGCAGCTCCTTTGCTCCAAGGCACAAGAAGCCAGGATGAAATTCTGCTTTTATTCATGCCCGTGCTGAAATTGATTTCTGTGCGACCAGGAGTGCTCCTTTGAGCTCTTGGTGCAAGAGACCATGTGAATAGATGGATATTCTGAACTGAACTGATTAGTCTAAACTGGATAATCTGAACTCGTTGCTTAATATGAGGATAAAGCTTCTCAGTATTGACATTTAAGCTTTGGATGTAATGCAACATAGATGACGTCACATTAAAAAGAGCTTTTTCCTTTCCTTTTTTCTCAATAAATGCTAATATTAGCCCAGATCTGTCTTGCTGCTGCCCTGAAATTAAGAAATCTCTGATTTATCACATTAGAGCTTATATACACATCATGTTCAACTTTGAACTTAAAAGTGTTGAATTCCAACCTGTGTAAGGCTAATATGAATTAAGTGAACTGCCAGCTTTGTGCAACATTGTGAAATATCTGCTCTCTCACAGGTCATGAAAACTGCATAGAGGTACTATTGGAACAAAAACTTTTCCACAAGTTCTATGGTAATAGCTTCTCTCCATTGCACTGTGCTGTGTAAGTAGAAATATCTAATAAAAACTCTGTTTTGCTTTAGGATATGTACTAGAATAGTACAGTAGCAGTACTAGAATAAAGCAAGCTTTTATGGAAATTATTTGCACGAGCAAATGATTTTAAAGCTGATCACTTGAAATAAAATTCTTTGTGGCTTAAACATTATTTTAAATTAGAATTTCTAGCAATAACTTTGAAAAAAAATTCAGTATTCATATTATTTTAAATGAGTATGCAGTTCTCCAGCCTATTAAAATGTGTGCAATTTAAACAGGTGTGCAAATTTAAAATGAAAATAGCTTTTAATGCATTGTGGAAGTGTGTTAGCTGTACTGTGTGTCCATTACTGTTAGTAAATATTGTTCATTTTCAAAAAGAAATGAGACAAATTAGCAAAGCTTAGAAAAAGTATTAATTGAACACATCCATCAAATCAGAGTACTAAATGTGTGAGTTGGAAGAGATGTGGGTTTCAGTACATAAACATTAGAATAAATCTCTCCTCATTTAAGTGTCTATGACTGAGTGCTTTCCAGGCCCAGGTGTGTTTAATATACAGACTAAGGAATTTAAGATATTAAGGTTTTAATCCTAGCTTTGTTCTGGACTTTGAAATTACCTTTGTGCATAGTGAATTAAGGATCAGCTTTGCTTTAGAGGTGGAAATCCATCATAGCAGATGCAGTTTGGTTAAATGGAGAGATGATGAATATGCAGAAGTGTGACTAAAAGCATTAAGACAAAGACATATTAGGATAACTTTGAAATAACCACTAAGAAATATTAATGGAAAGCAAGTGAACCAATATTGGAGAGTGGAAAAATATGTAGGCATGAAGTGCATTTTCCAAAATGTATTTTCTCTGGCAGAATCAATGATCATGAAAACTGTGCATCACTACTCATCGGAGCCATCGACACCAGCATTGTCAATTGTGAAGATGACAAAGGAAGGTAATAGTCCCTTGAACAAATTGCATTTCACAACTCCATTCAGTATTTTTCATAGTTCTTTCTGAACCTCTGGCACTAATCCTTATCTGTTACGGTTGAGCTAAGACTTGTCATGCTGACTCTTTCAGACAGCAGTTTACAGCACAGCACAGCTAAATGGAGTCTCACTTGAAGCAAGAATATGAAGTGTTCAATGTCAGAGCACATATGAAAAAATATAAAAGAAATTGTATTTTGTTTGTTTAGAACAGCTATGGCTATAGGCTGTTTCCCTGGACCTGTTTTCTTTGTTAAATGTTTAAACACATTTATCTTTGCTAAATGGAGTGATACTGTCTACATACAGAAAATATTTCATTATTTGTTTTCATGTTATGTTGGCATTCTCAGGGCACACAGCTGAGAATATCGATCCAGCAAAATAAAACTGTTACAGCAAGAGATGGGCATTCAGCCCAATCCTTCACTTGTCACATTGAGAATCTCCTCACCATATATGTATATATTTAATTAAAAATGCTGAAATTCTAAAAACTGAACACTCAATGTGTTCAGTTTTTAGAAACAAATTTAATACCCTCAGTAACAGTGACTAATTAATTCTGTGAGGGTAAGAGCACCTCACCTTTGCTGATAAGCAAAACAGGAGCAGCACTGAGCTGGACTGTGTACCAACTATCTTTCATCTCTTGTAGTCACCCTTCAGACCCAAAATGCCAAAGATCCACAGTGAATGAATTCCAGTGTCTATGACTTGTGGAAACTGATAACCTTCAAAGTGGATTGCATTCCTTCTGCCTTTTATAGTACTGCAGTTGCCTGTGGCTTGTTGCTGCAGTATCTTTGACTAAAATTCAAAATATTTTAATTTTTTAAAATAATGGAACTGTTCTTTTCTGATAGTTCTTCCCAACTGAGACTCGCTTAAAAAAAAAAGGTAGAATCATATTAATAAGGACAAGGCTTTTTATGTTTTACAATATGCTCTGTTAAAATAAACAGGCTGCTAATACAAGGTTCTTCCCATATCTCCATACTGTCATATGGAGACTGGAAATATTATTTAACTTACTTCAGCTGCTGCTACTACAACCTTCTTATGGTAATAACTGGAATTTGATAGGAAAATAGTATCAAATCTCCTGCAGTGTGAGTTTTTTGGGGCGGTGGGGATCTTGCCCTCCTTTATCTGCAGCTGTGTGGGTGTTGCTCCCCCAGGACGCCCCTGCACGCCGCGGCCTTCGCGGACCACGTGGAGTGCCTGCAGCTGCTGCTGAGCCACAGCGCGCAGGTGAACGCGGCCGACCGCGCGGGCAGGACGCCGCTGATGATGGCAGCGCACGGCGGGCACCTGGGCGCCGTGGGTGAGTGAGGAGGGAGCAGGGCCCTGCCTGCTGCCCTCAGCCCCTGCAGTGCTGCCCCTCAAGGGTGATCCCTGTCAGCCTGGGGAAACCAGCAAGGAAAAGAGATTGTGTGCATAGCGGCCTTCTGTAAGAGGATAGCTTTCCCTCCATTCAAAATGCTACTTCTTCTTCTCGGCAATGTTGGTGAACATTTGCTGTAACAAATTTGAGTCTTGCTTCCTCCCAAGAGCACGCTGTAAAGAGCACAAGGGCAGCAGTAATTCTATTCTCCTGTTTACTTCCTTGATTTTGAGGAGCAGTAAAACTGCATGTGTGAAAAAGATTGTGTAACCTTTTTCTGTCCTGTCTTATAGGAAGCCCCATTCTTGAGAAGGCAGCTATCAGCAGCTGCTTCTTCCAGGCTAGAACACGTGCCACAAGCACATAGATTGGGGATCTTATGGGCTTTGCAGAATTCCTTTTTCTCTAGCTTCAACAGCACAGGCTGCACCCCAAGTTCTTCATATCCCTTTAGTCCTGTCAAAGCAGGATTTACAGTTGTTCTCAGGCAAAAATTGCTGATCTGCAAATAGGGAAGTTCATAAATAAATTAAGATCAATATATGTTTGACTGTTCAGGGCACTGCAAACAAGCTGTTAGCTCTGCATTTGCTTGCTGATTAACTGGACAAGATTAATCTGTTCTCACTCACTAATTTCATGATTATAAGGCTTACATTATATTAAGGCTTAATTGATTAGCATCTATGCACGTGTATATTGAACTAGAATTTTTTTTCCTCTCTTTTGACATGTTCATCTGCCCATTGGGTTTGTTCATTGATTCCTCCTCTATACCTTAGACTTTTTGGTGAACATTGCCAAGGCTGACCTGACATTAAAAGATAAGGAGTTGAATACATCTTTGCACTTGGCTAGCAGTAAAGTAAGTTGAAGACCTCTCTGTGCTTTTACTCACATTAGTCTGTATGAATATATGTGTGTGTTTATGCTCCCAAGTTTTTTTCTGCAATGGAAAATGTGGTGGTCAAAGTTGTGGTGAGGAAAGGAAAGTTGTTCCAAGCTTTTTCTCTAGTCTGTTTTAAAGTAATGTACTTTGAGAAATGGGGATGGCTCTTACAACAGCTGAAACATAAGGAAGTGACACTAAGAGAAGTAAAGGAAAATCTTCAAGGTTTTACCAGATAAATCTCACTGTAAAACAGCTTAACAGGTTCAGTAAGAAAGAAAAATAAAATTATTTTTATTAATCTCCAATTCCTGTGAAAAGAGCCCAACATTTTCCCTTAATGAAGCAGGAGTGAAACCAGAGGTACTGATTAGGTGGGTGATGGTGTCTCTTCCTGACCATTCTTCCTCTTAATCCCAGTTTCTACTGCCATTTCTGCAAGAAAAAAAATGCCCACAGGATTCCCTCTCCTGGGCCTTTTCTTTTGTCCTATCCACAGATTGGATTCCAGTGTGATCATATTACTCCAGTTTCTGCAGACACATGAGCCTTGCTGAATTCTCAAGGTCCTTCAGGCAGCTGTTCGCCTGCCAGGACTGTAGGCTCAGCATCTGCAGCTTGCTGTGCTGAAACAGGATCAGAAATAAGCCCAGATCTGTATTATTCCCGAAGTTCCATTGTTAGAGCTCTCTGACACTGAAGAGGTTTTGTAGTAGCTTATTAATAATACAGAAAGGCATTTAAATACCCACAAAGTGTGGTATTCGTTTCTGAGATGAAAGCATTCTCTGCCACTGTGCAGTTCTGATAAATCACCCACTGAACGCTCACTCAAGAGAAAACACAGCATTCTCTGAAAGCTGAGGAAGTGAATTCATATTTAATGAAGGCAGGGTTGAAAGACAGGTGAATGTCTACATTTCTAAATGTGCTAAAACATCCCAGCAGTGGTGGCTCACAGAGGGTATTTTAAGACTCAGTTCACCTTCTACACAGTCTTACTGAGCAGCGTGTTTTGTATTTCAAGTTGAGTTATTAAATTTCACTTTTATTATGTAACATTTCTTTTGCCTCAATTTCAGACTCCTCAGCAAATTAACACTTCTGGTTTTTTTCCCTGACTACAGGGTCATGAAAAATGTGCCTTGTTAATACTTGACAAGATCCAAGAACAGAGCCTTATTAATGCAAAAAATAATGCATTGCAGACGTAAGTATAGCCTGATCCTCTCAAGTTCAGTTGATTTACCAGAATATTCCAATTTACCATTTCAAATTCCTGTCTCAGATTACTTCACAGAACAGTAAAGTTAATTTCTGATTTTTTGGAATGCTTTTCCTTGAAAAAGACCCAAATTGTATTGCATTCTCACTTTTAGTTTTGATTCTGTTGATGCAATTTCTATGCATGATCTGGTGGAAAAATTCTTGAGGTCGTTTATTTGAAGACTATCTCAAAATGTCTATTAATCATGTGAATGTATAAGTATATCTCTGGCATTTTCTAGCGTTTTTGAGCTTCACCTTCAATTAAAATAATTTATTTAGACTTACTTAGACTTAAGGTGGTACATTTGCTTCTCAGAAGGTTTTTTAGGTGATATTTTATGTGCAACTTCTGTCCATAGCATATGTAATCAGCTGCAACTGTTTGTTGGCACGGGGGAGTCCCACTATAGGAGATTCAACCATGAGTTCAGGTGGCAGATCACCTAGAGCTTGCAGAAGAATTCATTCCATCTTAGCCCTTTTTTCCCCTCTTCCAATATGAAAATGTTTTTCCTGTCCTGCTAGCTGTCTTCAAACCAGTGCATTGGGTATTGGGCCAGGAAAGGAGCAAACCAATGGCTATTTTTAATTTTCAGCTGCTCTGCAGTAACAGAGATTAGCAATTGAGTATTCAAGGATAAAAAGGCAATACAATGATATTGAACAGCCTGTAGCAACCAGAATTAAGGACAGAACGCAGGCATTTCTTCAGTCTTGGATTCCTTTTCCTTTTAAACATCAATTGTGTGCTTCAAACAGTGCAAAAATGAGAACCTTTTAAAGAAGTCTTTAGGCTGGAAAGTATTAAGCAGTCTTCGTGTACTTGCACAAAAAAAATCTTGTTTTATAGATGTGGAGCGTGACAATTATTTCAAAGGCTGCAATAAAATTTAGTGTCTATGATATAATTCTAATGATCCAAGGAAGGAAACCATTCTCTTTCAGATGCTGGGTATGCTTTAAGCATTGCCTAACTTTGTTTAGAAAATCTGCTGTAAACTGAAGTTGAATTGGGTTGTTACTTTTTTGTAGACCTCTTCATATTGCTGCACGAAATGGCCTAAAGATGGTGGTTGAAGAGTTGCTGGCCAAAGGGGCCTGTGTCCTGGCAGTAGATGAAAATGGTAAGTAAATTATACACTTTGACAGTCTTCAGTAGGATCCAACAGGTAATTTTACAACAGACCGAAGCAATAGACTTAAAAGGTGATGATAGACTTCATTGATGCTTTTATCCTTCCAAGAACAGACAATGAGTTGTGTGAGTACCTATTTAAAAAAAAATAAAATTAAAAATAGTATTTCTTTAGTATAAAAATCTACTTTAAACATCACAGTGGTCCCTTTTACTGTTCATTTTGCATGTACTGTCAACAGCTAGTCTTTTTTAATGCCTGAGTGCAGTGGTAACTTGAATTTCCTAAACATGCAAGTGGCACCGGATAATTCTGACGCCTTGCAGAAGAATTAAGGATTTTGCATTCAATCAGCGCATGTTTTAATGGGTAGGAAGAAAACCATCAACATATGTTTGAGTGTGTCCCAGCTCATTCTGAGATCAAACTTTGTGCTTGCCAATTATCTGACATAATCCAAGATGCACTTAAATAACTGTTGTCTCATAAAATACATAATTGGTTACTAAATTAAATAATTTTGTTTCAGACTTCAGCGAAGTCCTTCCCTAAAAATTATAAAGAACCATAGAGGAATGTGATTCTCCAATTACAGTTTTTAAAAATATCTTCCTGAAATAAGTTGGTCTTTCTTACAATACTAACTTCATGGCATTAATGTAACAATTTGGTACCTCCATCTTTCAATATCTGTAAAATAACAATAAATGAAATAACTACTCACCCATCGTTGCAAGACATTTGAGATCTATGAATGAAAGGAACTGAGTGGTGTTTATTATAAGCCAAATGCTATTTAGCTATACTTGTATGAATGAGCTCCACAGAAGTTACTTGAACCTAATCTCACTTTAGAGATAGGGAACAGTAAAATGAACCAGACTAGCTTCTAACCACAGATTTTATCCTTAAAATAGTGTATACAGGTCCAGCTAGTTTGTAGGTAACAAGTGACAATTAAGTTTAAATTTTATACACACTTAGTTTTTCTAGGAACAGCATACACAGTTTAACAGAGAGATGTTCAAGTAGAATCTTAGGGTACTGACAGGTCTAAACAATATTAACACTTGGAACACACAGAACTAACATGGAAGAGGAAATGCACTGACTGCAATCAGTGTTTAAATGTGGGTGTTTTGCAACAAAACTGTTTTTACTTTTTGCCCACCAAATTCATCTGGGCTGCAGATCTTGGCTTCCTCAAGGCAGCAGGTACCAGAAGTGGCCACTGCCTCACATTACTGTTGCTGCAGTGCTGAAGTTCTAACCACCCGCAAAAGAATTTTTCAGCTCTTAGCATAAAAAGAGGATTTGCTGGAAAGGGCTGGAGTTCTGCACAGCAGCCTGTAAAATGTAGAGACAGTAAGTGTAATGAGCACACTGGCTTCCAAGGCTCGTGTACATGAGGAGCTGCTTTAGGGCAGTGCTTGGGCAGGAGCCAAGTTAAACTGCAGTGAAGACAAGCTTTAATAGCTCCCCAGTCCTTCATTTGACTGACGCTGGAGTCATGTTAGCTCTGGATTTGAAGTGTATGCCATGCTTGCTGAATACAGCTACTATTCCTCTAACACAATGTACATTTGGGTAACTAAGCATCCATGTAGTCACACCTGCTAGCCATGTATCCTCTGCACTGGTCTAATTCTTTTATAATTTCATTCCTAAATAAACTGCTTGCCAGGTTGATAGATACTCAACCGATCAATCTTTAAAACTGTTTGCTAATTAAATCAAAAAATTTTAAACTAATCTCTGTCATGTTTGATGAAAGCAGTTGTTCTCAGAATGAGACTCGTTCATGCGCACAGGAACCGCTGCCGGTTTCTGTCGGTGTTGCTGTACTCCCTGCGTGCGGTACTGGCCGTGTGTCTGTGCTGTGGAACTGTTCAGCCAGTGCTTTGATGAACCGTGCAGTGCTTGCTGCCTGGTTTCACACAAGCAGTGCTTGTTGTGGTCCCGGGGACTGCAGTGCCCCAGTGTCTCTCCCGGCATGTCCCGTGTGAGTGAGTAACACGCCCGTTGCCTGGCATGTGTAACCCCATCCGTGTCCCCACGGTGTCCCTAGAGATGTACCTGAGGAATGCTGGGTGCCCCGGGTGCCCTCAGTACTAACCATTGCCTTGTCTGCGTTTGTGCCCAGGTCATACGCCAGCCCTGGCTTGTGCTCCTAACAAAGACGTGGCTGACTGCCTGGCACTCATTTTGGCTACCATGATGCCTTTTTCTCCCTCCAGTTCAGTGACGGCTTTCAACTTCGCTTGTTTTAAAAAAGACAATTTGGGCAGGACACACCTCTGCGATGGCTCCGCTCTGGGTAGCATTAACTCTTACAATAAGCCCTTGAGTAATAACATAGGCACAGAGGATGGGTACAATGAAAATGATTCGGATTCTGAAACATTTTGACTCATTGGTATTCGAAAACCTTTTTCCTTATTATTTCATTTCAGCTTTAATTTTTGTCTTTTTTAACAGCTTAAATCCCACAGTTACATTCTTAACTATTATTCTTGAGAAGTAGGTATTGAAAGATTAGTAAGTGTTGATGAGAATCAAGCCTTTAAATAACAAAATTAGAGGGATTTACTGGAACATATTCCTATTAGAGTTCTGCAGCTTTTCAGTCTCCTGATGTTTTCTTTAGGCCCAAAGTGCCCCTATGGAAAGTCTCTACCTCTTATTTTAAGTAGAAAGAAAATGCCTTTTTTCTTTTTGACAGCACAAATGAACAGGGAACTGTTTGTAAAGAATTCTTTCATGTTTTAGCTGCACCTTTAGTACACAATCCTTTTTCAGCATAGCCTCCACAGATTCGAGCATCACCCCCTTCCTACGTTTGTCTGTTGCCTGCTTCCAGGGGCTCTGTTAATTAGATATTTTTTTTACACGAACCAAAGGTAAAGTTGTAATCTTAAAACTGCCTGTATTACTTTTCTACAGGAAATGAAACCTTTTACATTCTGCCTGTATTAAGCACTTAAACATACAGAAGGCACTTTTTACAGTCCTTAGTTGCAGTACACAATTAGAAAAATGTAGTTGTTAACTCTTAAGGCCAAATTCTGCTCATCTCACCATATTTTCCCGTGAACATCACTTCTGTACAATGCTAATCACTTGGCCCTTATTTTTTTTCAATTCAGCACAAATGTGCATGGTTTATTTGCACTACAGAATTAGGGTCATTAGATGTTTCTGTCACCTGAGCCATTAATCATGAATCCAGTACCAGAAAAGGGGAGAGGGGGAGAAATCAGGTGTAGACAAAGGTGTACATAAAAGTTTATAATGATTTGCCAACTTAATTGGCACTTATTTTCCTTTTCTATGGTTAAATAACTGATTTTTGCTGTAAACAGTATTGAATTTTAAAATACTTTTGCCCATGTTTGGATTAACAGAGCAAAGGTAAAGCAATGAAAGCGTAACACCAAAAGGTGAAATACCAAACACCAGAAACATAGCAGTGTACCGTGCAGGGGACCAGAGATAGATGCTAAAAAGCCTTTTGTCACCAGCTTTTGAAGCAGTGTCAACTTTGTGAATATGTTTACTCCTTCTGCCAAAGTTTCTAGGTCAAATGGACCCCGACCCTCCTCTGCAACAGATGTACAAAAGGAAGAATGAGACTTTGTAAACAAAAACAAAAACACAAACAAAAAACTATCATGAACTAACCAGCCGTACCAAGAGGACCAAAATGCTTCAGTAATTAAATTGAAGACTTTGCTACTTTTATTTTTTTTTCTTCAAATGTGAGTGACATAATGAAGTAGTTTTTTCTAAATGATAAAAATATAAACTTTTGAGGTAATAGTAGTCTTGGCTGAATTTTACATTTTATGACACAGGTTTCAAGTTACATTTTTAACTGATGATGTGTTGACCACAGGTGGGTTTTTTTTCCCCCAGACTTAAGAATATGTTCATATACTTTTAATGTAAATGTGTTTCTATTTATTTGAAATGAAACAAATGCCCAGGAAAAATAACTATGGCTTGTTCTCCTAGTTAGCTTTCATGCATACTGAAATGAAATGTGAATCTGGCAAGACTGAGGGCCTGAGGAGCAAAAAGAAGGGTGGATGCACTCTGGGAGAGTGCCCATCTTGTATGGAATGCAAAGGTCCACTGGCTGTGTTGGGAAAAAGCAGAAAGCAAAACACCTTCCTTTGTTTAAGAGCTCAAGAAAGGGATCCAGCCCCTTGCCAGACAGGTGAGAAAACCCATGCAGCTGTGGCAGAGAGGGGAGAGAAGGTGGCAGAGCAGGGAGTCCAGGTGTTCCCGTTCCTGTATTCACACTCAGCTTGGCTCAGGCCTGTGTCTGTGCAGGGAGGGTGAGATCAGCGTCCTCAGTGCTCGCTTTCAGCAGGGTACAGGAAAAGTAAGGATTTGAATTTTAGTTGCAGTTTTTAGCCCTGTTCTGCTGATCTGCTGATAATCTATTGACAGATTTCAGTTCTTTAATTAGGAAAAAATATTTATATATTAAGTTTATTTTGCCTTTCTAAAATTGAGTATTTTTTCCCTTGAACATTAGCAATTTTCCAAAGTTTACAACAAAAAAACCCCTCTTTTCTCTCAACTGTAGTTTCTATAGTAGAATGACAGAGAACCTGAAACCTTGGTTTTCTCCTCAGAAATGGCACCAAATAACATTTTAATTGATTTTTCTCAGCATTTTTGCTTTTAAAAGTTGCAGGATAGCAATAACCACCTTACTTAAAACACTGAAAATAAGAGGAGAGATCAACTCTTAAAATTTTCAGTGATGCCTGTTCCAAAATGAATAGTAATCCAAAATTTTGGGATTTTTTTTTATGTGGAAGGATGACATTGAAAACAAACATATGGGAAATAGCTGCCACCTGTCTAACAGCAGAATCAGCATTTTAATCTTATTTTAAGCAGAAATGTAGGCAGGCTCCTTGGCAGGATTAGTTGTAAGTCTCACCCTCAAATACAGAAAATTACACTATCCTACATGACCTTGCTTCATTAAGAGAAAACCAGCCCTCTTTATAAAAAATTGTTACATTATTTTAAGCAGCCATTTAAAAAGTTTTGGTACTTTTACCTGCTACCATACAGTTACCAAAACTTTTTCTGTTTGTGATACCTCGTAACACTGGTAACTGTGTAGTGCAACAGCTGCTGCCTCTTAGTGCATCCCAGAAGCAGAGGTGATTTATTTCTGAGTCACGCTGGTCCCTCCAGGAACCAACTAACCTTTGCCCATGAAACCCTCCAATGCTGTCAGGATGCAGCATTCCAAAAAGCACAGGAACATAGGCCGTGCTGGCACCTCCAGGTCGTGTTTTGAGGGTGCTGGATTTAGCAGGAAAACTGCCTCGAGTGAGACACTCGGAAGTGCTCAGTGTTGGCCTGTCCCACATCTCACATGAGTTACCAGAATCCCTTTTTTTTTTTTGTATACTAGCACATTAATCTGTAATTTATCACATGTAGAGATAAATGTGTAGTTTAGGGCAGGTATTTAAGCATGGGAGTAATGTTGCTCTTGTAAATAATCTCCTTGCCTTTCTGTGGACTTCTTACAAGAGTAATCATACAGAATTGTTGCACTTAACCCTGGATCCTGCAGCTTACAGTACCTGGGCAAATTCTGTGTCTGCACCCAGCAGAGGGCACTTGGGGAGGGGCAGCTCCCTGCCCAGCTCTATTGGCAGGATCCTTTCATCCTGTATTTTAACCACAGCTGCAGGTGGAATCCAGAGCAGGATGGGCTCCCAAGCCTCTCTCATAAATACTGAGTGACAACCTCCGGACTGCCTGAAATTGCTGTGAAATAGCTCAGGGGATTTCTGTTCATCGCTACTAAAAGGGCACCATAATGTGTTTGGTACTTTTATGCAGTCAACAACTGCCAGGTTATTGAATTAGAACAAACACATGAAATGAAATGTTTATCCATTGTACTGTTGAGAAACTTGGTTATGTATTTGAGGATGATTTGAAAAAAAAATTGTGATTTTTATTCTTAGTCATGTAAGAAATATTAGAGTGCCTTTTTATATTTGTGTATAATGGAAATGTTTTGTGAAACTTGTCTTTTTTTTTTTTTCATTTGAGTGTTATAAAAGCAATATATTACCAGTAAATTTTCATTTCAGACCTTCTTTGAATGTATAAAGTGTTTCTTCTTTTCATATGTTCTACCTGCATTGAAATGAAAATTAATATGCTAAATTTCTATAGGAATAATGTATAATTTTTGCAGTGCTGAAAATGCTTTCTTATTACACAAAAAGTAAACTTAGGTCAGTGTTATAGGAAAGGGCGTTTTAAACTAGTGACAATCTTGAGTGTGTGTATAAAATGTAATTTCATGCATTTCTTATGCAGTGATCGACATATTAAAGCCAATATCTTATGTTTTGTAGGTTTTGTCTTATATTTTATGCTTTAGCATGTGCAATATATCTTTACAAACCATGGTGATATGCATCTGGTGCCAGTGTTATATTTTGCATAACATTTGTAATAAACAATATAAAACATTGTTTGATGGTTTCGGTGGGGTTTTGTCGGTATTGTTTGCTTTTGTACATTGAAGTTTAAGGACTTCGGTAAATGTCACATATGAAATAAGGAAAAAAAAACTTAATTCATTGAATGACTTGGAATTCAACCTGAATCTTCTCAAGCACAGTTTAGTAAATTTTTAAACTACTGAATGCTGTATTAATGTAATAAAGAACCCTAACTGTAAACTACTATTGCAATGCATTCAGATGGTTATTTTTACAAATAAAAATGGTACAAATACAGTGGAAAACAGAGTAAATTTTGTTTCTTTGGGGGGAGCTGGAGAGACTTAAGTATTTAGCAGTGAAGATGAAAATGCTACTATTTCCTACTTCCCTCATATGTAAATACCCCTTGCCCTAGAAATCTGATTTTGCTTTCTCTTTAGAGTCGGGGAAGGTGGGGGAACAAAATAAACCCCCACAGTAATTTTGTTTTGTTTTGTTTTTGCTCAGTCATTAAGCATTTTACTGTTTTTCCTGGTGAGCACCACCTGCACTGCTGGCTGTGCCCTGCAGCGGGCTGGGGCAGCAGTCCCACAGGGACTAAAATGAAGAGAGCTTAAAGACAGCGATAGCAAGGTCTCAGAAGTACCCGAAATAAAGCAAACAAACAAACCTCGCAAAAAGAAAAAAAAAAAAACAAAAACAAAAAAAAAACAACCCAACCCCTCAAAACCAAATCCCCACCAGCACTTTTTAGGTGGTGAGTGCCTACAGCTTTATGGACGTTTATCACGGAACCGCTCCCCTCTGGGCAGGGTCCGTTCCCAGCGGGGTGCGCGGCCGGGCTGGGTCCGGCGGGGTTGGACCTGCCCCCGGGCCCGCCGGAGCGCTGCGGGGCCGAGCGGCCGCGCTCCCTGACGTCCCCGCTCCCTGACGGCCCCGGCGCAGCGCCCTCCCCATCATGGCGGACACGCCTTCCCTGCCAGCCGCGACATGGCGGGCGGGCCCCTCGGCCCAGCGGCCGCCCGACCTCCCCAACATGGCGGCCGCCCCCTGGCGCCGGCGGCGGCCAGGTTGAGGCG